>RXON01000556.1:0-31393 GCA_009667805.1 Leptobrachium leishanense
ATATACCCATGTGCGCTGCGGGCAATATATATACCCATGTCAGCTGGGGCAATATATAAACCCATGTGAGCTGCGGCAAATATACCCATGTGAGCTGGGGCAATATATATACCCATGTGCGCTGGGGCAATATATATATCCTTGTGAGTTGGGGCAAATATATCCATGTGAGCTGGGGCAATATATATATCGAGGGCCGCCATCAGGGCATTATGCCCCATGCTGCTGTAAGGGGCCCGGCAGCGGCGTCACCCTTTTTACAGCTCCGGTATCGGACTCTATGAGTCCGAATCCAGAGCTGTGTCTCTGCTGCAGGAGACACTGTGTCTCTTCCGGCTTCTGGCAGCTTCACTGGCTGGCTGGGCGGGGCCAAGCAGCGTGTGGGGGCCAGCCCCCAGACCCCAAGGCCCAGCCCCAGGGACCAGACCTCAGGGACCATACCCCAAGGCCCAGACACAGGGGCCAGACCCCAGACCCAGGACCAAGACCCCAGGGCCAAGAACCAGGGCCCAGACCCCAAGGCCCAGACCAGGGCCCAGACCCCAAGGCCCAGACCCAGGCCCCAGACCCCAAGGCCCAGCCCCAGGGACCAGACCCCAGGGACCAGACCCCAAGGCCCAGACCCAAGCGCCAGACCCCAGGGCCCAGACACAGGGCCCAGACCCAGGACCAAGGCCCAGACCCCAAGGCCCAGACCCCAAGGCCCAGACCCAGGCCCCAGACCCCAAGGCCCAGCCCCAGGGACCAGACCCCAAGGCCCAGACCCAGGGGCCAGACCCCGGACCCAGACACAGGGCTCAGACCCCAGACTCAGGACCAAGACCCCAGGGCCCAGACCCAGGGCCCAGACCCCAAGGCCCAGACCCAAGGCCCAGACCCCAAGGCCCAGACCCAGGGCACAGACCCAAGGTCCAGACCCCAAGGCCCAGACCCATGGTCCAGACTCCAGGGCCCAGACCCAAGCCCCAGACCCCAAGGCCCAGACCCAGGCCCGAGACCTCAGATCCAGGGCCAAGACCCAGGGCCCAGACCCAAGGCCCAGACCCCAAGGCCCAGACCCATGGCCCAGACCCCAGACCCAAGGCCCAGACCCCAGACTCAGGCCCCAGACCCCAAGGCCCAGACCCCAGGCCAGACTCAGGCCCCAGACCCCAGGGACCAGGCCCAGACCCAGACCCCAAGGCCCAGCCCCAGGGACCAGACCCCAGACCCAGGGACCAGAGCCAAGGGACCAGAGCCCAGGGCCCAGACCCAGGGCCCAGACCCAAAGCCCAGTCCAAGGGCCCAGCCCCAGGGCCCACTCCCCAAGGCCCAGACCAGGGACCAGAGCCCAGACCCAGGGACCAGAGCCCAGACCAGGGACCAGGCCCAGACCAGGGATCAGGCCCAGACCCAGACCCCAAGGCCCGGCCAAGGGACCAGACCCAGGGACCAGACCCCAGGGGCCAGACCCCAGGGCCCAGACCCCAGACCCAGGACCAAGACCCCAGGGCCCAGACCCCAAGGCCCAGACCCCAAGGCCAGACCCAAGCCCCAGACCCCAAGGCCCAGCCCCAGGGGCCAGACCCCAGGGGCCAGACCCAAGGGCCCAGACACAGGGCCCAGACCCCAGACCCAGGGCCCAGACCCCAAGGCCCAGACCCCAAGGCCCAGACCCAGGCCCCAGACCCCAAGGCCCAGCCCCAGGGACCAGACCCCAGGGGCCAGACCCCAGGGCCCAGACCCCAAGGCCCAGACCCCAAGGCCCAGACCCAGGGCCCAGACCCCAAGACCCAGACCCAGGCCCAGACCCCAAGGCCCAGACCCCAGGGCCCAGACCCCAAGGCCCAGACCCAGGCCCAAGACCCCAGATCCAGGGCCAAGACCCAGGGCCCAGACCCAAGGGCCAGACCCAGGGCCCAGACCCAAAGGCCCAGACCCATGGCCCAGACCCAAGGCCCAGGGCCCAGACACAGGGCCCACACCCCAAGGCCCAGACCCCAGGCCAGACTCAGGGCCCAGGGCCCAGACCCGACCAGGGCCCAGACCCCAGGGACCAGGCCCAGACCCCAAGGCCCAGACCCAGGGACCAGACCCCAAGGCCTGACCCAGAGACCAGACGCCAGACCCCAGGGACTAGGCCCCAAGGCCCAGCCCCAGGGACCAGACCCCAGACCCAGGGACCAGAGCCCAGACCCAGGGACCAGAGCCCAGGGCCAGACCCCAGGCCAGACTCAGGACCAGACCCCAGGACCCAGACCCAAGGCCCAGACCCAGGCCCGAGACCCCAGATCCAGGGCCAAGACCAGGGCCAGACCCAAGGGCAAGACCCAGGGCCCAGACCCAAAGGCCCAGACCCATGGCCCAGACTCAGGGCCCAGACCCAGGGCCCAGACCCCAGACCCCAAGGCCCAGACCCGACCCAGGGCCCAGACCCCAGGGACCAGGCCGCAGACCCCAAGGCCCAGACCCAGGGACCAGACCCCCAAGGCCTGACCCAGGGACCAGACCCAGACCCAGGGACTAGGCCCCAAGGCCCAGCCCCAGGGACCAGACCCCAGACCCAGGGACTAGGCCCCAAGGCGCAGCCCCAGGGACCAGACCCCAGGACTAGGCCCCAAGGACCAGACCCAGACCCCAGGGACTAGGCCCCAAGGCCCAGCCCCAGGGACCAGACCCCAGACCCAGGAACCAGAGCCCAGACCCAGGGTCCAGAGCCCAGGGCCCAGACCCAGACTCCAAAGCCCGTCCCAGGGCCAAAGGGCCAGACCCAGGGCCCAGACCGAAAGGCCCAGACCCATGGCCCAGACCCCAAGCCAGGCCCAGACTCAGGGCCCAGACCCCAAGGCCAGACCCCAGGCCAGACTCAGGGCCAGGGCCCAGACCCGACCCAGGGCCAGACCCCAGGGACCAGGCCCAGACCCCAAGGCCCAGACCCAGGACCAGACCCCAAGGCCTGACCCAGGACCAGACCCCAGACCCCAGGGACTAGGCCCCAAGGCCCAGCCCCAGGGACCAGACCCCAGACCCAGGGACCAGGCCCCAAGGCCCAGCCCCAGGGACCAGACCCAGACCCAGGGACCAGAGCCCAGACCCAGGACCAGCCCCAGGGCCCAGACCCCAGGCCAGACTCAGGGACCAGACCCCAGGGCCCAGACCCCAAGGCCCAGACCCCAGGACCGAGACCCCAGATCCAGGGCCAAGACCCAGGGCCAGACCCAGGGCCCAGACCCAAAGGCCCAGACCCATGGCCCAGACCCAAGGCCCAGGGCCCAGACTCAGGGCCCAGACCCCAAAGCCCAGACCCCAGGCCAGACTCAGGGCCCAGACCCCAAGGCCCAGACCCAACCAGGGCCCAGACCCCAGGGACCAGGCCCAGACCCCAAGGCCAGACCCCAGGCCAGACTCAGGCCCAGGGCCCAGACCCCAAGGCCAGACCCAACCCAGGCCCAGACCCAGGACCAGGCCCAGACCCCAAGGCCCAGACCCAGGGACCAGACCCCAAGGCCCAGACCCAGGGACCAGACCCCAAGGCCTGACCCAGGGACCAGACCCCAAGGCCCAGCCCCAGGGACCAGACCCCAGTCCCAGGACCAGCCCAGGGCCCAGTCCCCAAGGCCCAGACCCAGGGACCAGAGCCCAGACCCAGGGACCAGGCCCAGACCCAGGGACCAGGCCCAGAGCCCAGACCCAAGGCCCAGCCCCAGGGACCAGACCCCAGGACCAGACCCAGGGCCAGACCCCAGGGCCCAGACACAGGGCCCAGACCCCAGACCCAGGACCAAGACCCAGGGCCCAGACCCCAAGGCCCAGACTCCAAGGCCCAGACCCAAGCCCCAGACCCCAAGGCCTAGCCCCAGGGGCCAGACCCCAGGGGCCAGACCCAAGGGCCCAGACACAGGGCCCAGACCCCAGACCCAGACCCCAAGGCCCAGACCCAGGCCCCAGACCCCAAGGCCCAGCCCCGGGGACCAGACCCCAGGGGCCAGACCCCAGGGCCCAGACCCCAAGGCCCAGACCCCAAGGCCCAGACCCAGACCCCAAGGCCCAGACCCAGGCCCAGACCCCAAGGCCCAGACCCCAGGGCCCAGAACCCAAGGCCCAGACCCAGGCCCGAGACCCCAGATCCAGGGCCAAGACCCAGGGCCCAGACCCAAGGGCCAGACCCAGGGCCCAGACCCAAAGGCCCAGACCCATGGCCCAGACCCAAGGCCCAGGGCCCAGACTCAGGGCCCAGACCCAGGGCCCAGACCCCAAGGCCCAGACCCGACCCAGGGCCCAGACCCCAGGGACCAGGCCCACACCCCAAGGCCCAGACCCAGGGACCAGACCCCAAGGCCTGACCCAGGGACCAGACCCCAGACCCCAGGGACTAGGCCCCAAGGCCCAGCCCCAGGGACCAGACCCCAGACCCAGGGACCAGAGCCCAGACCCAGGGACCAGAGCCCAGGGCCCAGACCCCAGGCCAGACTCAGGGACCAGACCCCAGGGCCCAGACCCAACCCAGGGCCCAGACCCCAGGGACCAGGCCCAGACCCCAAGGCCCAGACCCCAGGCCAGACTCAGGGCCCAGGGCCCAGACCCCAAGGCCCAGACCCAACCCAGGGCCAGACCCCAGGGACCAGGCCCAGACCCCAAGGCCCAGACCCAGGACCAGACCCCAAGGCCCAGACCCAGGGACCAGACCCCAAGGCCTGACCCAGGGACCAGACCCCAGACCCCAGGGACTAGGCCCCAAGCCCAGCCCCAGGGACCAGACCCCAGACCCAGGACCAGAGCCCAGACCCAGGGACCAGACCAGACCCAGACCCAGGGCCCAGACCCCAAAGCCCAGTCCCAGGACCAGCCCAGGGCCCAGTCCCCAAGGCCCAGACCCAGGGACCAGAGCCCACCCAGGACCAGGCCCAGACCCAGGGACCAGGCCCAGACCCAGAGCCCAGACCCCAGGCCCAGCCCCAGGGACCAGACCCCAAGGCTCAGACCCAGAGCCCAGACCGAAGGGCCAAGACCACAGACCTCAAGGCCCAGACCCAGGGACCAGACCAGACTCAGGGCCCAGACCCCAGGGACCAGGCCCAGACCCAGACCCCAAGCCCAGCCCCAGGGACCAGACCCCAGACCCAGGGACCAGAGCCCAGGGACCAGAGCCCAGGGACCAGAGCCCAGGGCCCAGACCCAGGGCCCAGACCCCAAAGCCCAGTCCAAGGGCCCAGCCTCAGGGCCCAGTCCCCAAGGCCCAGCCCTGGGGACCAGACCCCAGGGGCCAGACCCCAGGGCCCAGACCCCAAGGCCCAGACCCAGACCCCAAGGCCCAGCCCAGGCCCAGACCCAAGGCCCAGACCCCAAGCCCAAGACCCAGGCCCGAGACCCAGATCCAGGCCAAGACCCAGGCCCAGACCCAAGGGCCAGACCCAGGGCCCAGACCCAAAGGCCCAGACCCATGGCCCAGACCCAAGCCCAGGGCCCAGACTCAGGGCCCAGACCCAGGGCCCAGACCCCAAGGCCAGACCCCAAGGCCAGACTCAGAGCCCAGGGCCCAGACCCGACCCAGGGCCCAGACCCCAGGGACCAGGCCCAGACCTCAAGGCCCAGACCCAGGACCAGACCCAAGGCCTGACCCAGGGACCAGACCCCAGACCCCAGGACTAGGCCCCAAGGCCCAGCCCCAGGGACCAGACCCCAGACCCAGGGACCAGAGCCCAGACCCAGGGACCAGAGCCCAGGGCCCAGACCCCAGGCCAGACTCAGGGACCAGACCCCAGGGCCCAGACCCCCAAGGCCCAGACCCAGCCTGAGACCCAGATCCAGGGCCAAGACCCAGGGCCAGACCAGGGCCCAGACCCAAAGGCCCAGACCCATGGCCCAGACCCAGGGCCCAGACCCCAAGGCCCAGACCCCAAGGCCCAGACTCCAGGCCAGACTCAGGGCCCAGACCCCAAGGCCCAGACCCGACCAGGCCCAGACCCCAGGGACCAGGCCCAGACCCAAGGCCCAGACCCAGGGACCAGACCCCAAGGCCTGACCCAGGGACCAGACCCCAGACCCAGGACTAGGCCCAAGGCCCAGGGACCAGACCCAGGGACTAGGCCCAAGGCCCAGCCCCAGGGACCAGACCCCAGGGACTAGGCCCCAAGGCCCAGCCCCAGGGACCAGACCCCAGACCCAGGACCAGAGCCCAGACCCAGGGACCAGAGCCCAGGGCCCAGACCCAGACTCCAAAGCCCAGTCCCAGGGCCAAGACCCAGGGCCAGACCCAAGGGCCAGACCCAGGGCCCAGACCCAAGGCCCAGACCCATGGCCCAGAACCAAGGCCCAGGGACCAGACCCCAAGGCCTGACCCAGGGACCAGACCCCAGACCCCAGGGACTAGGCCCCAAGGCCCAGCCCCAGGGACCAGACCCAGACCCAGGGACCAGAGCCCAGACCCAGGGACCAGACCACAGGGCCCAGACCCCAAGGCCCAGACCCAGGCCCGAGACCCCAGATCCAGGGCCAAGACCCAGGGCCAGACCCAAGGGCAAGACCCAGGCCCAGACCCAAGGCCCAGACCTATGGCCCAGACCCAAGGCCCAGGGCCCAAACTCAGGGCCCAGACCCCCAAGGCCCAACCCCAGGCCAGACTCAGGGCCCAGGGCCCAGAACCCAAGGCCCAGACCCAACCAGGCCCAAACCCCAGGGACCAGGCCCAGACCCCAAGGCCCAGACCAGGGACCAGACCCCAAGGCCCAGACCCAGGGACCAGACCCCAAGGCCTGACCCAGGGATCAGACCCCAGACCCCAGGGACTAGGCCCAAGGCCCAGCCCCAGGGACCAGACCCCAGACCCAGGGACCAGGGACCAGAGCCCAGACCCAGGGACCAGAGCCCAGGGCCCAGACCCAGACCCCAGACCCCAAAGCCCAGTCCCAGGGACCAGCCCCAGGGCCCAGACCCCCAAAGCCCAGTCCCAGGACCAGCCCCAGGGCCCAGGCCCCAAGGCCCAGACCCAGGGACCAGAGCCCAGACCCAGGGACCAGGCCCAGACCCAGGGACCAGGCCCAGACCCAGAGCCCAGACCCCAAGGCCCAGCCCCAGGGACCAGACCCCAAGGCTCAGACCCAAGCCCAGACCGAAGGGCCAAGACCACAGACCTCAAGGCCCAGACCCAGGGACCAGACCCCAGTCCCTGCCCCAGGGCCCAGACCCCAAGGCCCAGACCCAGGGACCAGAGCCCAGATGCAGGCCCAGACCCAGAGCCCAAGGCCCAGCCCCAGGGACCAGACCCAAGGACCAGACCCAGGGACCAGAGCCCAGAACTCAGGGCCCAGACCCCAGGGACCAGACCTCAAGGCCCAGCCCCAGGGACCAGACCCCAGACCCAGGACCAGACCCCGAGGCCCAGACCCAGGGACCAGAGCCCAGACCTCAGGGCCCAGACCCTAGGGACCAGACCTCAAGGCCCAGCCCCAGGGACCAGACCCAGACCCAGGGCCCAGACCCCAAGGCCCAGACCCAGGGACCAGAGCCCAGAACTCAGGGCTCAGACCCCAGGGACCAGACCTCAAGGCCCAGCCCCAGGGTCCAGACCCAGGGCCAGACCCCAGACCCAGGGACCAAAAGCCCAGGGCCAGACCCCCGGCCAGACTCAGGCCAAGACCCCAAGGCCCAGTCCCAGAGCCCAGACCCAGGGCACAGACCAGAGCCGGCCCAGAGACCAGGCCCAGCCCAGACCCCAAGGCTCAGGGCCCAGACCTCAAGACACAGACCCCAAGGCCCAACCCCAAGGCCCAAACCAGACCCAGGGCACAGCCCCAGGGCACAGACCCCAAGGCCCAGACCCAGGGACCAGAGCCCAGAACCCAGGGACCAATCCCCAAAGCCCAGCCCCAGGGATCAGACCCCAGACCAGGACCAGAGCCCAGACCCAGGGCCAGAGCCCAGACCCCAGGCCAGACTCAGGGACCAGACCCCAAGGCCCAGCCCCAGGGACCAGACCCCAAGGCCCAGACCCAGGGACCAGAGCCCAGAACCCAGGGACCAATCCCCAAAGCCCAGCCCCAGGGATCAGACCCCAGACCCAGGGACCAGAGCCCAGACCCAGGGACCAGAGCCCAGGGCTCAGACCCCAGGCCAGACTCCGGGACCAGACCCCAAGGCACAGTCCTAGTGACCAGAGCCCAGACCCAGGGCCCAGACCAGACCCCAAGGACCAGGGACCAGGCCCAGCCCAGACCCCAAGGCCCAGGGCCCAGACCCCAAGACACAGACCCCAAGGACAGGGCCGGATTAAGAGCATCATGGGCCTGGTGCTGAGGATTTCGGTGGGCCTTTTTACAAATACTGAGGCACGCACACACTCTGCTATATACAGAGCACACATACACTCTGCTATATACAGAGCACACATACACTCTGCTATATACAGAGCACACACACACACAACACACCGCTATATACACACACACACCGCTATATACACACACACATACCGCTATATACACACACACACACACACACACACCGCTAATATACACACACACACACACACACACACCGCTAATATACACACACACACACACACCGCTATATACACACACACCGCTATATACACACCCACACACACCGCTAATATACACACCCACACACACACCGCTAATATACACACCCACACACACACACCGCTATATACACACCCACACACACACACCGCTATATACACACCCAACAACACACACCGCTATATACACACACCGCTATATACACACACACACACACACACCGCTATACACACACACACACACACCGCTATATACACACACACCGCTATATACACACACACACCGCTATATACACACAACACCGCTATATACACACACACACAGCTATATACACACACACACACAGCTATATATACACACACACACACACACAGCTATATATACACACACACACAGCTATATATACACACAACACACACAGCTATATACACACACACACAGCTACATACATGGCACACACTTGCACACGTTACACATACATAGCGCACCACCCAGACACACCCCACACACATATATACACCAGAGTGACACATGTATACACCCCACACACATATATACACCAGAGTGACACATGTATATAATACACCCCACACACATATATACACCAGAGTGACACATGAAATACACCCCACACACAAAATTATTACTAATATCAGAGCAGCAGCAGAAGTGGTAAAATTCAAATAAAGCAGTGTTTACACCTAATCAGGTTGCTTTTGTCACGTCTCGGCCTTGCCCCCTGGTGGTGAAGGTCTTCATGTTTGTTTTTCCCCTATGGTGTGTCTGGCTGTGCTGTTTAGTGCTGATCTGGGGTTCTGTTGTGATCTCCTGGTCTGGGGTCACATGGCCCAATCACACTGACCCACTCCCTATATATTCCCAGCAGCACAGAGCCTCATTGACTGTTTGTGTGAGTTTGATGGTGGTTCTCTGTGGTTCGTGTTTCCTGAGTTGCTGCAAAGCATTCCTGTTCAAGTGTTTTCTGGTTCTGCCTTGCGGCTTATTTTTGACTATCCCTTCTACTCCCCCCTGGACCTATATTTCTGATCTGTTGCCAACCTCTGCCTGATTGACGATTCTTGTATGTTTCATGTTTTATATACCTTGTCTGTCTTAGTTTAGTATTATATTCAGAGGCGCGCTTATAAGGACCTCTTTTAGTATAGTCTGTTTTGTTTACTGTCCTGCAGCCTGCTCACTTCACGGATTGTCAAGTGTATCTTTGTATTTCTGAGTGTCCTAAGTTGTCTGTCGGTCTTGAAGCCTTCGCGAGCTTAGGGCAATTCTGTTCTGTTTTTTGGTGCTCCTTTGTTTTGGAGAAATCCGTCTGTCCTTGTGTCCAGTCAGTTACTCACCTGCCTTAAGGGCTTCATCTCATGTTCCAAGCCACCACGATGGCCCAAGCAGGGGCTAACCGTCACAGCTTTGCAGCTTAAGTTGAATCTGCTATCTTTAAGCAAGCCTGGATGCCTGTTAGCTAGGGTCTCCCCCCCCCCATCCCATGTCATCCTGGAGCTAGTGGGCTAGTGTTTAAAGAGAGGGGGAAATATTTACAAAAAGCAGTGTGTCCTATCTCCCGAGCTGGATCTTCATCACCTTCACTCTGTGCAGGAAAGGGGCAGCACGTGGCTTCAAAGAACAGCTCAGCCTCTCAGCCTCTGCCCAAAGGAAATGCTGCGTTCTATTATCTAAGCACCGATTCTGCTGAAGGGTTGATCAAAGCCCTGGGCTGGGTGCACTCGGCACTCACTATCAGCTGGCCAGCCAGCTCCTCGTCTTGCCTTCTGTGGCCTATTTTTAGAAGGGGCCTGGAGCCACCGCTCCATCCGCCCCTATGTTAATCCGGCCCTGCCCAAGGACCAAACCAGACCCAGCCCAGGACCAGGCCCAGACCCCAGACCCAAAGGCCATCATATACAGCCCGTTACTGTGAGATTTATTGCTGTGGATTCTGTGATACATTCATACACACGACACATTACTGTGAGTTTATTGCTGTGGTGCTATGTTATGTCTTTTTTTATTTGAAGGGGGAGAAAAGCTGTTAGAGGTTGAGGAGTGCCGGGGGGGCCGGGGGGGCCCCATCGTGAGGTTCAGTAAGGGGCCCCATCATTTCTGGTGGCTGTCCTGTATATATCCATGTGAGCTGGGGCAATATATTTATCCATGTGAGCTGGGAGCAATATATATATATATCCATGTGAGCTGGAGGCATATATATCCATGTGAGCTTGCAAGGTGGGGGTCACCTGAGAAATTGAAGACAAATCACCTACACGCCTGGACCCACTCAGAGCCAGTGTTACGGCTCTTCACTTGTGAGTGGGACATCTATTAGATACATTCAAAGTATATTTTATATATTCTGTGCTGCACTATTGTTTATTTCTTTATATATATATACGAGATCCCAGGACCCCAGAGAGCAATATTTGTTCCGATTCAGGATATTTATTTCATATATTGTGTGCATTGGTATAGGGGAAACCACTATATCCTGTTATTGGCTATCTGGGTGCCTTGGTGGTGGATGCATGTTGTGTGGCGCTGCACCATCTCTTGTTTTTATACCTAGTGTGTTTTATAATGTGCTTTATTATGTGTTTATGTGTTTTTTAGGTGTTGTGTTTTGTAGTGCAAAAGTAATCTAGTTATAGCTTATGTTAGTGGCAGTGTGATAGTATATGTCCTCAATGAACTTACTACAGTATAAACAATGGTAAAACCAACACTAGACAAATTTATCTGAAACTATTCTGAAAACATCATAAATAACTTTGGCAGGATTGACAGTGCAAACAAGGGTGGAAGCCCCACTGAAAACTACGCTGAGACCAGCCACTTCACTTACCCTATTCACCCTCACCAAATGTGTCACCCCTCTCTTCTTAGATTGTAAGCTCTTGGGCAGGGTCCTCTCTCCTTCTGTTCCATGTGTGTAACATGTACAGTCAGGTCCAGAAATATTGTGACATCGACACAATTCTAACATCTTTGGCTCTATACACCACCACAATGGAGTTGGAATGAAACAAACACAAATGGGCTTTAACTGCAGACTGTCAGCTTTAATTTGAGGGTATGTACATCCAACTCAGGTGAACGGTGTAGGACTTACAGCAGTTTGCAGATGTGCCCCCACTTGTTAAGGGACCAAAGGTAATGGGACAATTGGCTTCTCAGCTGTTCCATGGCCAGGTGTGTGATATTCCCTCATTACCCCAATTACAATGTGCAGATAAAAGGCCCAGAGTTCATTTCAAGTGTGCTATTTGCATTTGGAATCTGTTGCTGTCAACTCTCAAGATGATCCCAAAGAGCTGTCACTATCAGTGAAGCAAACCATCATTAGGCTGAAGAAACAAAACAAACCCAGCAGAGAGATAGCAAGAACATTAGGCGTGGCCAAAACAACTGTTGGAACATTCTCAAAAGGAAGGAACGCACGGTGAAGCTCAGCAACACCAAAAGACCCGGAAGACCACGGAAAAAACTGTGGTGGATGACCGAAGAATTCTTTCCCTGGTGAAGAAAACCCCTTCACAACAGTTGGCCAGATAAGAACACTCTCCAGGAAGGTACAGTGGGAGGCACATCTGCAAACTGCTGTACAGTCCTACACCGGTTCACACTGAGTTGGATGTTACATACCCTCAAATTAAAGCTGACAGTCTGCAGTTAAAGCACATTGTGTTTGTTTCATTCCAACTCCATTGTGGTGGTGTATAGAGCCAAAATGTTACAATTGTCCATGTCCAATATTTCTGGACCTGACTATCTAATTTCCAAAAAATCCCCCACTCTGGTCCAAAGCATTTCAGATAAGGAGACACTCAGTAACAGACATTTTTTTGGTCTCACTGTTGTTTAGAAAAAGTCTAACAGGGTTGTGATGGACTGGCCCAGCACCCTCAGCCCGAGACGGGGGTTCAGGACATTTATTTTCCGTAAACTGTGTTTGTGCCGTTGCACCAACTATCTGTGCGTTCTGGAGGGAAGAAATGAGTACCTGTAAATAAAAGTGTCGTGTTGTATTGTGTAAAGTATGTCGGTCTAGATCTGCCGCGGGTGCCGCCATTTTCTACCGCCTCGTGTTCGGACCGGGTGGAGCAGGAGGTAAAATGGTCGATTCGGACCATCCGGTCCTGAATCGGCAACGCCCCGAATCGCGTTGGCCAATGATACCTGTGTGGGCGGGCAGGGGGTTTTACAGTTGTGCAGCTCGTGGTGAAAGTTATAAATGCATGTGTGTTAAAAATAAACGTGTCTTTTGGTTGAGTTCATGCAGCTGCGTCTCGTGTCTCTGTTACTGACCGCCTCTGACATCCCTCGTGATTCAGAACGCAGGACGAATCGAAAGCATACCGTGCGCCGCTGCCGCGCGATCCGAATACTTCTGGCCGACTGAGTCATCCTCATTTAACTATCGGGAGATCCGAAGAGTCAGGACACTGCAGTGCGCGGGTGCATCGACTGCCGCACGATCCGAATACTTCCGCCGGTCGAAGCGTTCATCCTTTAGCCGCTGAGAGATACGAAGGGTCAGTGCTGTGCAGCGTGTGTCATATCGACCGCTGGGGGATACGCAACTCCTGAACGATCGACCGGCTGCCAATTCGATTACCGGGAGATCCGAATACTCGCGTGGAGAATCCGTTCCGACCTTTGACCGGAAAAGCTCTCATGCAGGTCAGTGGCCAGCTGCTCGGGACGCTGAGTGCCGCCACTCAGTGGTCGGGCTGGGTTCACGCCAAGGTCCCCCTCGCTGTGTCTGTCATCTCAATCACAAGGTCATACCCGGCCGCTCGAGACGCCGAGTGCCACAACTTTGGTAGTCGGGCCGGTGGGATAACAAAAAGGGGGGAGAAGAGAGTAACGCAGATCTGAGCATACCCGCAGGCGGACGACTTCACCCTTCCGTCACACTGGTGGCAGCGGTGGGATAGCTCTCTGCAATCCATACCATCGATCCCCCGAAGAGCCCATCATGACAGTATATGCTGACTACAAACGGGACACTTTGCGGAACATGCTGGAGAACCGTGGTGGTACTCCGGGTTCCAAGAGTCGGGACATTCTAATAGAGGAGTTACAACGGTTGGATCAAGGTACGGCGGCGCAGCGCTACCCGCCGACACCCCACCTGTAATCGTCACGGCCGGAGCCGACGAAAGCGAACTACAGAGAAAAGTACGGGAACGGGCTGCCTTATACGGAGCAGCCCCGTCAGAGGCAGTGATGCAGCACCTGGTTCGGGAGATCTGCCAGGAGGAAGAGCGGAGAAAGGAACGTGAGCATGAGCTCCGGTTGGCCGAAGTGCGGAGCCAGCGAGACCGCAACCCTCGGGTGGAGCGATCCCCGGGGAGAAAGGTGCCCTTCCAGGCGTTTAAAGACTTCCGTGAAGCCGACGAGGAAATAGAGAGCTATCTCCAGGACTTTGAACGGTTGTGTCAAGTACATGAGGTCCACCCCACCGACTGGGTAAGAGTCCTGGCGTGCAAGCTGACCGGGCGGGCCGCGGAGGCCTACCGCACGGTGCCAGATGAGGAAGCCACCAACTATGGACACGTGAAACAGGCGCTGCTGAGCCGGTTCGCCGTGACCCCAGAAGCCAGTCGAGCCAAGTTCAGAAACTCTCGCCGACCCATCGGCGCTACCCATGTGGAGTGGGCTCACCGATTACAGCGGGATTTACGCACGTGGTTTCTGGGGAGCAAAGCCGAGACCGTACCCGAGATCACTCAATTGCTACTGCTGGAGCAGTTCTTCGAGCATACTCCCGCCGCCATCCGGGAGTGGGTGCGGGACAAGAAACCCCAAACTGTACAGCAAGCAGCTATTTGGGCCGATGAATATGCTGACACGCGGAAAGTCACGGGGGGGGAGCGGCCGATACCCCTCCGACCTGTGATCCCTGCCTTGTCCACCCCAGTGCCGACGGTCCGGCCGCTGGTTGCCCGACCTCCCAGTCGACCCAACAACATGGCCAACATACGCTGCTATGGATGTAACCAAGACGGACATTATAAGCAGAATTGCCCCAACCGACCGGACCTGGCACGATCTTCTCCTAGACCTTCCCAGTCTACCCATTGCTACGACGTCGATCTTCCCTGGCCTGAAGCCCCGGAAGAATGGGAGCGACTACATGAGGCGGACCCGGTGCAAGCTGCCGCGGCCGATAATCGCCATCACCATCGCCAAGCGGTGTGGGTCAATGGGAGGGCGGCTGAAGGACTTCGAGACTCTGGGGCTACGATCACTTTGGTTCGGCCTCACTTAGTCCAACAGAACGACCGGTTACGGAATACTGTGGCAGTACGAGTGGCTGGTGGTAAGGTTCTCCGGCTGGAGACGGCCCGGGTTCACCTGGACTGGGGATCCGGGGAGAAAGTAGTCAGAGTGGGGTTATTGAACCAACTACCGGCCGAGGTGCTCCTCGGTAATGATCTGGGACGACTGATCTCTGCATACTCCATGGATGCGGCCACGCCAGTCACCACTAGACTACAGAGCCAACGACACAGCAATAGCACTCCGAGAGGGACCCAGGTGAGACCTTCCCCAAGCCACCCGACCCTACGCCCCGACCCATACCGACTCTTCCCCTACGCGCTGACAACCCCTACCCCTGGAGCTCCCCAGAGACGCTGCGCCATCAGACTCAGACGGACCCCACGTTGCAAGGCTACCGCGACCGGGCTGGCCAGGGACTGGATGAGAACCGCAGCGACCGGATAGAGTGGGAGGATGGGCTGCTGTATAGATACACAGAGAGAGAGGGGTCTAGGAAGAAACAGGTTCCCCAGAAACAAATGGTGGTACCCCAGGGCCAAGACAAGAACTCCTGCGCTTGGCTCATGATATACCCTTGGCGGGTCATCTAGGGCAGAAGAAGACCCGCCACCGGTTAGCGCGCGCCTTCTTTTGGCCCCGCCTTAGCGAGGACCCGCGAGTTTTGCCGCACCTGCCCTGTCTGCCAGAAGGCAGGAAAGGCCGGGGATCACCCGAAAGTACCTCTACGCCCCATGCCCATCATCCAGGAGCCTTTTAGTCGGGTGGCGGTCGACCTTATTGGCCATTGCCCCGACCCAGTGCTACCGGGAAGAAGTATATACTTACCATTGTAGATTATGCTACCCGGTACCCTGAGGCCGTGGCTTTGGCCAACATCCAGGCGGACACAGTGGCAGATGCTCTGCTGCGGGTGTTTACGAGGGTGGGGTTTCCGCGGGAGATATTATCCGACCAAGGGACCCAGTTTACCGCTGAGCTTACCCAGCAGCTCTGGCGCCTGTGTGGGGTCAAGGCGTTACACAGCGCCCCGTATCACCCTCAGACCAACGGATTATGTGAGCGATTCAATGGGACCTTGAAACAACTCATTCGGGCCTTCGTTCACGAGAGAAAAGATTGGGAGCAATACTTACCACACTGCTGTTCGCCTACCGGGAGGTTCCGCAGGAATCTACCGGATACTCCCCGTTTGAACTGCTATACGGACGTCAGGTGAGGGGGCCTCTGGATCTGGTTAGGGCTCAGTGGGAGGGGAAGCAGGAGGAAGAGGGGGTCCCGGTCGTGAGTTATGTCCTGAAGCTCCGGGAGCGCTTGGCAGAACTCGCGGGGTTGGTCCGGGAAAACGTGGAAACCGCTCAGGCTCAACAGAAGACGTGGTACGACCGGGCTGCTTGCAGCCGCTCGTTCTGCGTGGGGCAGCGGGTTCTGGTGTTGAAACCACAGCGGCAGAACAAGCTGCAGGCGGCCTGGCAAGGTCCCTACACGGTGGTAACCCGACTGGGGGATACCACCTATGTGGTAGCGAGTTGCGCGGACACCAGAATCCAACGGACGTTCCACGTCAACATGTTGAAAGCCTTCCACGAACGCCCGGAGACAGTGGAGGCCATATGCGCTCCAGCTGTCGAAGAGACGGAACCGTTTCCCCTGGTAGAGTTACCAGGGGTGACCAAACAACACTCTGGTGTAGATCAGGTGCAGCTGGGGGAGGCGTTGGTCAGAGAAGCAGGCACAAGTACGGCAACTGCTTCGGGGTTATTCTGAAGTCTTTTCGGCCCTGCCGGGTTACACCGACCAGGCCGTTCACCCCGTAGACACCCCCGGTCAGCGGCCCCTGCGACAGCCTGCGTACCGTCTTCCGGAGGCAGTCCGGGAGACCATGCGGACCGAGATCCGGGAGATGTTGGAACTGGGGGTCATTGAGCCGTCTGCCAGCCCATGGGCATCGCCCGTGGTCTTGGTACCCAAAAAGGACTGGACCACGCGGTTCTGTGTAGACTACCGACGGGTGAATGATTGCACCACGACGGACGCCTACCCGATGCCCCGGGTCGATGAGTTACTGGACCAGATCGCCAGGGGTCATTTTCTGACCACGGTGGATCTGTGCAAGGGGTATTGGCAGATCCCCTTGCCGAGGAGGCGACCCCGAAGTCGGCCTTCATCACCCCGTTCGGCTTGTATCAGTTTAGAGTCATGCCGTTCGGGATGAAGAACGCCCCCGCTACATTCCAGCGCTTAATAGACCGCCTCCTCGATGGCCTCCAGGGATTTGCGTGCGCGTACCTGGACGACATCGCCATTTATAGTCAGAGCTGGGAGGAGCACTTGGTTCACGTAGGAACGGTCCTGGGGCGCATCAGGGACGCCAATTTAACACTTAAGCCCGAGAAGTGTAAGGTGGGGATGGCAGAGGTGCAGTACCTGGGTCACCGGGTAGGGTGTGGGGTGCAGCGACCTGAGCCCGCTAAAATAGAAGCTATCTTAGACTGGCCCACCCCCGTGACTAAAACCCAAGTCCTCGCCTTTCTGGGTACAGCAGGTTATTACAGAAAATTCGTGCCCCGGTATAGTGATCTGGCCAAACCCCTGACGGACCTGACCAAGAAGTCCCTACCCCGACAGGTCCTGTGGTCCCCGGAGTGCGAGCAGGCCTTTCAGCAATTAAAGGCCGCCCTGACTCAAGCCCCCCTACTGGCAGCTCCCGATTATAACCGGCGTTTTATTATTCATACAGACGCGTCCATGTTCGGACTGGGAGCTGTCCTGAGCCAGGTGGGGGACGACGGGGGAGATCATCCTGTGGCCTTCATTAGCCGAAAACTGCTACCACGGGAGGTGGGGTATGCTGCGGTGGAGAAGGAGTGTCTGGCTCTGGTCTGGGCCCTACGAAAGTTTCAGCCATATGTGTATGGGCGGTCTTTTACTGTACTAACGGACCATAATCCTCTGGTATGGCTCAACCGGGTGGCGGGAGAGAATGGCCGGCTGTTGCGGTGGAGCTTGGCACTTCAGCCTTTCAACTTCACCATTCAGTACCGACCGGGGACACAAAATGGTAATGCCGACGGATTGTCACGGCGGTCGGCTCTGAACCTGGTGGAGAGTGAAGTACCGACTGCCCCGGCACGACCCGTGGGAGTCCCACCGGGTGCGTCGGACTTTGGGGCGGGGGAGGAATGTGATGGACTGGCCCAGCACCCTCAGCCCGAGACGGGGGTTCAGGACATTTATTTTCCGTAAACTGTGTTTTTGTGCCGTTGCACCAACTATCCTGTGCGTTCTGGAGGGGAGAAATGAGTACCTGTAAATAAAAGTGTCGTGTTGTATTGTGTAAAGTATGTCGGTCTAGATCTGCCGCGGGTGCCGCCATTTTCTACCGCCTCGTGTTCGGACCGGGTGGAGCAGGAGGTAAAATGGTCGATTCGGACCATCCGGTCCTGAATCGGCAACGCCCCGAATCGCGTTGGCCAATGATACCTGTGTGGGCGGGCAGGGGGTTTTACAGTTGTGCAGCTCGTGGTGAAAGTTATAAATGCATGTGTGTTAAAAATAAATGTGTCTTTTGGTTGAGTTCATGCAGCTGCGTCTCGTGTCTCTGTTACTGACCGCCTCTGACATCCCTCGTGATTCAGAACGCAGGACGAATCGAAAGCATACCGTGCGCCGCTGCCGCGCGATCCGAATACTTCTGGCCGACTGAGTCATCCTCATTTAACTATCGGGAGATCCGAAGAGTCAGGACACTGCAGTGCGCGGGTGCATCGACTGCCGCACGATCCGAATACTTCCGCCGGTCGAAGCGTTCATCCTTTAGCCGCTGAGAGATACGAAGGGTCAGTGCTGTGCAGCGTGTGGTCATATCGACCGCTGGGGGATACGCAGACTCCTGAACGATCGACCGGCTGCCAATTCGATTACCGGGAGATCCGAATACTCGCGTGGAGAATCCGTTCCGACTTTGACCGGAAAAGCTCTCATGCAGGTCAGTGGCCAGCTGCTCGGGACGCTGAGTGCCGCCACTCAGTGGTCGGGCTGGGTTCACGCCAAGGTCCCCCTCGCTGTGTCTGTCATCTCAATCACAAGGTCATACCCGGCCGCTCGAGACGCCGAGTGCCACAACTTGGGTAGTCGGGCCGGTGGATAACAAAAAGGGGGGAAAGAAGAGTAACGCAGATCTGAGCATACCCGCAGGCAGACGACTTCACCCTTCCGTCACAAGGTATTCAAAGAGAATCAAAAAGTCACCGCACGTTCGGTGACTATTCATTCTCTTCAATTCAGTGCGATTTGGCGATCCCATTTCGGCGACCCTGCAGTGTTTTAAAGCTAGCACCACAGGACCGTCGTAGCGCAGGGAAAAGCCGCCGCAACCCCGGCGAACACTCACTGGAAACCCTGGCGAACACTCATTGCAAAACCCGATGAACACTCACCGCAAAACAGCGCTAAGGAATTTATTGATGCTTTATAAATACTTGTAACTGTAACCTTCCCCCGACAACTTCAGCAGAAACTACAGTGGAAAGATCTATGACGAATACAGTGTCCTACAGGAAATACAACACCTTCTACTCGCTGACAAAAATGGCACAGAATAAAAGACGCTCCAGATCGGACACTTCCGAAATTGACAACTCACATCATTTATGGAAGCTTTTTTTGTGAGCAATGAAAATATGTTGGAACAGCTCGAAAGTTTTCCATTGCTTCTGAAACGGACCGTTTTCAGAAACTATTGATTTTTTTTAGGGTTAGGGTTAGGTTTCCATTTGTGCTTTTTTTCGGATTATGGTTAGATTTAGAATTCGTCTTTGAAATTAGGGTTAGGTTACCTAATGTGTTAGTATAAAAGTTACGGTCACATTGAGGGGTAGGGTTACATTTAGAGCTCAAAATTAGAATTAGGTTACTATATGTGTTTGTTTTAGAGTTAGGGTTACATTAACCATTTGGCTGCGGAGGACGTGCTGAATGCGTCCTGCCATTGCATGGGCATAGCAAAAAGGCAGGCACCATTTGGAAGGGCAGGCTGTGCCCTTCCAAGCAGTACCTGTCTCTAACCCCTTAGGGCTTGGATCGCGATTCGGCACAAACCGGCACCGGATCGCGATCCTCTCCCGGAGGTGCCCGACATCTTGGATGTCGGCCAAGCCGTCGGGATCTCCCTGTCTACTGGCGTCATTGCACATGGACGCTATGACGTCAGTTCGGGAGTTAACCCCTAGCTGCCACCTATGGTGGAGATAAGGGGGTCAATGGTCCCCCTATCTCCTGATCCGTGGCAGCTAGGGGGTTAATGATTGGTATCATGTGAAAGGCCAGAGCATGCCCTTTCCAATGATAGCAAACATGACCATGTTAAAAGTAAAGAAAAAAAATAAAAATATATTAAAAAAAATAATAACTTTTTTTTATTTTTTTAATAATGCAGCATTATTGTTCACATTTCAATGATAATGTGAACAATGATGCTGCACTAATGATTTTTTTTGGGGGTTTAGCTAAAATCACATCATTTAAACCGCAAAGACTTGGATGATAAAATGTGAAAAAAAAAATCAATATGCAGGGTTATTCAAAGAGTTCGGCACGTTCGGTGACTTTTCGTTCTCTTCAATTCGTTGGGATTTAGCGATCCCATTTCGGTGACCCTGCAGTGTATTCAGCAAGCACCACAGGGCCGTCGTAGTGCATGGAAAAGCCGCCGCAAACCCGCCAACACTCACCGCAAAACCGGCAATGGCACACCAAAACCTGCAAAAACATCTGGATTAACCCCGCTGAACACGCCGGAGAACCCGAGCAGCCGCCGATCACAGCGCAAAGCAGCCGCCAGAAAAACCCGACACCGCAGACGAATGGAGTGAAAAAAAAACCAACAGTACGCTTGAATGTTTGAAAAGTGAAACACTGTTTGTAAAGAAGCTATAGAACGAAAATGTCTGTAAGGGCTGTTACAAAAGAAAAAACGATTTAAAAAAAGAAAAAATATATTTTCCCGAAAAATGCCTAAAAGATCCTAAAAAAATCTATAAATAAAGAGACTTTTTACTGCAGAATAAAATAATAAACAGTTTATTAGATATTGGATTAAAACGAGAATTGTAACATTGAAGCCTATGGGATTCGCCTGAATAAACCTGTCGAATGAAACCACCGAATGGCAGGGCATTTCGGAACTTTTCCCTGCTGGTTTGTGTTCTCTGAATAGATGAAGCATTGCTTCTCTATGGGCATTCACTGCCCTCGAACATGCACCGAACAGGCACTTTATGTGCAGGCAATTCGCCAACATATGGAGAACTGCCTGCTCTCTGAATATCCGAATGGCCAGGAAAGGTAACCGTATGCTGAAATTCACTGTTCGGTTACCTCTCGGCCACAATTTGGATCTCTTTGAATAACCCTGTTACACGCTGTAGATGATTGAAAATTCTAATTTTATTGCATTTTTTGATATAGTAGTCAGTCAAGGCACGTATACATACAGTTGTGTTCAAAATTATTCAACCCCACTGAAATTGGCCAGTTTGACTTTGATTTTGATCATTCAGTCATCTTGCTTACAATTAAATCAAAGAGGCACGTGTAGGTCAGACAAATATAACATAACATTTATAATGAAATAACCACAAATGTCTTTTCTGTGCTCACATCATTATCAGTTTTATTCAACCCCAAGTGACATTCAATCTTAGTACTTAGTACAACATCCTTTTACAGTTATAACAGCTTTTAAACGTGAAGCATAGCTTGACACAAGTGTCTTGCAGCGATCTACGGGTATCTTCGCCCATTCGTCATGGGCAAAAGCCTCCAGTTCAGTCACATTCTTAGGCTTGCGCACTGCAACTGCTTTCTTTAAGTCCCACCAGAGGTTCTCAATCGGATTTAAGTCTGGTGACTGCGATGGCCACTCCAAAATGTTCCAGCCTTTAATCTGCAACCATGCTCTAGTGGACTTGGAGGTATGCTTGGGATCATTGTCCTGTTGAAAGGTCCAACGTCTCCCAAGCCTCAGGTTTGTGACGGACTGCATCACATTGTCATCCAATATCTCCTGGTACTGAAGAGAATTCATGGTACCTTGCACACGCTGAAGCTTCCCTGTACCTGCAGAAGCAAAACAGCCCCAAAGCATGATTGACCCCCCCGCCATGCTTCACAGTAGGCAAGGTGTTCTTTTCTTCATAGGCCTTGTTCTTCCTCCTCCAAACATAGCGTTGATCCATGGGCCCAAACAGTTCTAATTTTGTTCCATCAGTCCACAGAACACTATCCCAAAACTTCTGTGGTTTGTCCACATGACTTTTGGCATACTGCAGTCGACTCTTCTTATTCTTTGGAGACAGCAAGGGGGTGCGCCTGGGAGTTCTGGCATGGAGGCCTTCATTACGCAGTGTGCACTGTATTGTCTGAGCTGAAACTTCAGTACCCACATCTGGCAAATCTTTTCTCAGTTCCTCAGCAGTCACACGGGGACTTTTCTCCACTCTACACTTCAGGTAGCGCACAGCAGTCGAAGTCAGCATCTTCTTTCTGCCACGACCAGGTAGCGTTTCAACAGTGCCCTTTGTCTTGAATTTGCCAATGATGCTTCCTATGGTCTCTCTTGGTATGTTTAACATCTTTGCAATCTTCTTGTAGCCATTGCCCTTCCTGTGAAGAGTAATCACCTCTTCTCTTGTCTTCCTGGACCTGTCAGGATCGCCACCCTCTGGCCCCTGTCACCCACGCCAACCCTGCACCATGAACAATGCACATTCCTAAACCTTCTGTATGTTCCCAGCATCCTAGCCCTAGAATCTCACCTGACCTCACCTTCCCCTAATTATCCCTGTATATCAAGAAGCTACGCCCTCCAGACTTCACTTCCACATTGAAGTTACTGACTGTGATACCTGTGTACTAAAGCTCCCTGAAACTGCCTGACCTTCTCCTGAACTCTCTGCTAAGACCCCAAGGACCTTCTGCTACAATCTGGACTCTCATTCCTTCACTCACCGGTAACCCTCCCATCCTGCTCCCCCTCTGCCCCCATCTAAGACTCCCCGTGTACCGAACCCCTGCTGTACCACCGACTATTCTCTGCCAGCCTTGCCGTGTACCGAACCCCTTGTTGAATCCTGACGACTCTATTGCCTATACCCTGTCTGATTTCATGCCACTGTGTTTATGTGCAAATAAACACTCTTTTGTTATTCTGAACCTGCCTTCATCACTGCATCCTGGGCTCACAACCAACCTGCTACACTACCCGCAGTCTAAACGTGACAGGACCATTTTCTTGACTTCACCATGTTTGTAACCACACCAGTAAATGTCTAGAAGGAGCTGAGTATCACAGTCATTTTAAAGCTGCCTAATTGGTGCTTATTATGCTTTATTGCTGCTCCGTGACATCCACAGGTGTTTTCAATACCTGATTGAAAACACTTGAATGAACCTCTGTTCTTCAGAGTGGTAGTCTTTAAGGGGTTGAATAATTGTGTCAATGAAGAATTCACAAAAGAAACATTTACTACTGTATTACAAAACCAATTGATGTCATTTTAGTTGCATATGGTTCTTTAAAAAGTCCTTGTAGGATTTCATTCTGAATACAATTACAAATGTACACTAAATTCCCTAAAACCCTTTACAGCATTGGGGGTTGAATAATTTTGAACACAACTGTATAATAATGTTATATTATGAATCTGCTGAGTCTGCCGGAAAGAACGATATATAATTTGTCTGGGTCATTTAATAAAATGTGACTTCAAATCACGTTTAAACATGATGAGCGAAACGTATAAGGGGACAAGACCGGCATTGCGTCACAACTTCTGCAGTGGGCACAGAGACCATATATAGTGTAGGCAAGGCCATGGAGGGTGAGGGCACAAAGGCAGAGGAGCTTGTTTGTTTACAAACGAGTTTTCTAATTAGGTGACCTGTGGTTTCTTACCTAAAGTCCCTGTAGATAGCATACTTGTGAGTCCCGTTCCAATCCTCTAGATCAATGCGGAGGGAATAGTCCTCCTGATGTGTCAGCCTGTAGATGTTTTCATTGCCAAGCCAAAACTCACTCTCTAAATTGCCGAAACCTTCCCTGTACTCTCTCCATGTCTTCTTAAAATCCACTGACCCGTCCTGTCGCCGTTGTATGACCGACCAGCCACCACCTTAAAGGGAAAAAGAAACAAGAATTTAAGATTGTTACAATGTAATGTGAGTTTAAAAATCTCATACAGGATTATTCAAAGAGATCCGAATTGCTGGCGAAAGGTAACCGAACAGTGAAATTCAGCATACGGTTACCTTTCCTGGCCATTTGGCTATTCAAGTAGCAGGCAGTTCGCCAAATGTTGGCGAATTGCCTGCACATACGGTGCCTGTTCGGTGTCTGTTCGAGGGCAGTGAAATCCCCAAAGAGAAGCACTGCTTCGTCTATTCAGAGAGCACAAACCAGCAAAGAAAAGTTCCCGAAATGCCCTGCCATTCGGTGGTTTCATTCGGCAGGTTTATTCAGGAGAATCCGATAGGCTTCAATGTGAAAAATATTCCAGTTTTAATTCAATATCTAATAAATCGTTTATTATTATATTCTGCAGTAAAGAGTCTCTTTATTTATAGATTTTTTACGATCATTTAAGCATTTTTCGTTTTTTTTTTGCGAAATTTTTTGCGGTTTATTTTTTTTAATAGTTTTTTTTTCCTGTAACAGCCCTTTTTATTATCATTTATTGGATGCTATATGTAAATTTCAAACATTTTCATTTATTAGTTCTTTGCAAACAGTGTTTCACTTTTCAAACATTCAAGCAAACTGGCTTTTCTTTTTTTTCACTCTATTCGTCTGCGGTGTCGGCTTTTTCCAGCGGCTGCTCTGCGTTGTGATCGGCAGCTGCTCGGGTTTCTCCGGCGTGTTTGGCAGGGTTAATCCAGATGTTTTGGTGGATTTCGGCATGCATTCACCGAGTTTTTGGTGAGTGTTCCTCAGGTTTTGCGGTGAGTGTTCGCCAGGGTTTCCAGTGAGTGTTCGCCGGGGTTGCGGCGGCTTTTCCCTGCGCTACGACGGTCTTGTGGTGCTAGCTGAAAACACTGCAGGGTCGCCGAAATGGGATCGCCAAATCGCACTGAATTGAAGAGAATGAATAGTCACCGAACGTGCGGTGACTTTTTGATTCTCTTTGAATAACCCTGTTAGACTTTCTAAACAACAGTGAGACCAAAAAAATGTCTGTACATACTGAGTGTCCCTTATCTGAAATGCTTTGGACCAGAAGTGGGGGGATTTTGGAATATTTGTATATGATAATTAGATAAAGTCAGGTCCAGAAATATTGAGACATCGACACAATTGTAACATCTTTGGCTCTATACACCACCACAATGGAGTTGGAATGAAACAAACACAATGTGCTTTAACTGCAGACTGTCAGCTTTAATTTGAGGGTATGTACATCCAACTCAGGTGAACGGTGTAGGACTTACAGCAGTTTGCAGATGTGCCTCCCACTTGTGAAGCAAGCCATCATTAGGCTGAAGAAACAAAACAAACCCATCGGAGAGATAGCAAGAACATTAGTCGTGGCCAAAACAACTGTTTGGAACATTCTCAAAAAGAAGGAACGCACCGGTGAGCTCAGCAACACCAAAAGACCCGGGAGACTTCGGAAAACAACTGTGGTGGATGACCGAAGAATTCTTTCCCTGGTGAAGAAAACACCCTTCACAACAGTTGGCCAGATCAAGAACACTCTCCAGGAGGTAGGTGTATATGTGTCAACAATACAAAGGCAACAATCAAGAGAAGACTTCACCAGAGTGAATACAGAGGGTTCACCACAAAATGCAAACCATTGATGAGCCTCAAAAACAGGAAGGCCAGATTAGAGTTTGCCAAACAACACCTAACAAAGCCTTCACAGTTATGGAACAAGATCCTATGGACAGATGAGACCAAGATCAACTGTACCAGAGTGATGGGAAGAGAAGAGTATGGAGAAGGAAAGGAACTGCTCATGATCCTAAGCATAGCACCTCATCAGTGAAGCGTGGTGGTAGTGTCATGGCGTGGGCATGTATGGCTGCCAATGGAACTGGTTCTCTTGTATTTATTGATGATGTGACGGCTGACAAAAGCAGCAGGATGAATTCTGAAGTGTTTCAGGCAATATTATTTGCTCACACTCAGCCAAATGCTGCAGAACTCGTTGGACGGCGCTTCAGTGCAGATGGACAATGACCCAAAGCATACTGCAAAAGCAACCAAAAAGTTTTTGAAGGGTCAGAAGTGGAAGGTTATGCAATGGTCAAGTCAATCACCTGACCTGAATCCCATTGAGCAGCATTTCACTTGCTGAAGACAAAACTGAAGGGAAAATGCCCCAAGAACAAGCAGGAACTGAAGACCGTTGCAGTAGAGGCCTGGCAGAGCATCACCAGGGATGAAACCCAACGTCTTGTGATGTCTATGTGTTCCAGACTTTAGGCTGTGATTGACTGAAAAGGATTTGCAACCAAGTATTAAGAAGGGAAAGTTTGATTTATGATTATTATTCTGTCCCATTACCTTTGGTCCCTTAACAAGTGGGAGGCACATCTGCAAACTGCTGTAAGTCCTACACCGTTCACCTGAGTTGGATGTACATAACCTCAAATTAAAGCTGACAGTCTGCAGTTAAAGCACATTGTGTTTGTTTCATTCCAACTCCATTGTGGTGGTGTATAGAGCCAAAGATGTTAGAATTGTGTCGATGTCCCAATATTTTTGGACCTGACTGTATCTTGGGGATGGGACACAAGTTTAACCACCAAATCCATCTATGTTGCATACACACAGCCTGAAGGACATTTTATATGAGATTTTAATCGTTTTGCCCGTGTCACATGAGGTCGGGGGAGCATGGACTTTACACTTTTATTGTCATATCAGTGCTCCGGTTTCCAGATTTTGGAATATTTGGGATTTTGGAATCTCCGATAAGGAATACTCAAATTGTAGCACATTTATGGTATATATATGATTAGACCGAGGTGTCTTCAGACCCCGTACAACCAGGGCTGGATTTACATCTTAGGAGCCTGTAGGCACAGAAATGTGGAGCTCCCCTACCCCGCACAAAAACCCCCACAAACATGGCAAAATGTTTTTTACACTTTCGTTTTGGGGCGAACTAAAAAAATATTTTTTTAAAACAAGAAATGAAAATCATTTTCTCTCTGCGCTCAAATCAAAAGAAGGAGCAGAATCTGTTGCCTTAGTTAAGTTTGTGCAGCGGCATTGTTTGTTTTATATGTAAAAGCATATATTGCCTCTGCCGTAGAACAGAGCAAAAAATTCATTTTGCATTTACTTTTTTCAGTTTTTTATTTGTACACATTACATGGTCATGTTTGGTATCATTGTAAAGACCAGACTCTGACCTTTCCAATGACACCTCAATTAACCTTGTGTGTTGTACAGGTCAGAGATGCAGGTTCCAAAGTCCCCCTGTGTCTCCTCAATGCAGTGCCATGGTCTAGGTTGTCGATGAAACCATGCATTGCATCATTGGCTCCACACTTGCTGGCAGTGTGGGAAATGAGAAGGTGAGTTAGCGCAGCATCACTGTGCACTTTATAATTGCAAACCGAATAATAGGACTGCGCTACGAAAAAAAAAGAGAAAAATAATATGTTATCTGTTATTTTATTTTTACATAAATCCAACCTTGTTACAATTGGTTTCACTGGAAATGGCCTTTCCAGTGATACCTCATATATCCCTCTAGCCCTTAGGACACCAGAGATACAGTGGTCTAAATTATTGTATATTGTAAAAAAAATAAAAGTTTTTTGTACAGAGCAAGGCACCGCCTTGTGTCAGGTGCCTGTCGGCACATGCCTCCTCTGCCTAGTTATAAACCTAGCCCTGTGTACAACATTGCAAATACAAAGTGAACCTGGCACTTTGCATAGACTGTAAAGAAGCTTTATTGACTTCCATACAATAATCCTCTTTTGTGGAACATCTGGAGTTCCTGGTCCACTTTCTGTTTCCTGATATTTCGGTGCACAGGAGCTGAGGTGTTCTTGTCGGAACAGAAATGGACCCTTACTGTCACAGGTGCACCTGACTGGAGCCATGGTGGGCCCTTTATACTGGGTGTTAAGTCTTTTTGACAGGTTTGTTGCTGGCTGCATAGATGCAGAACACAGCACACAGATACTGGACACGAATGACAGAAGTAACACAATATATGCACAAGAGGAAACCCTTCACTGAGGTAAGGTCCTTATAGTGGCCTTCTAATTCTATACACATTACTGGGTAAGGAATAAATAACAACAGGCGTTAACAAGAGACAACAAGACAATATGCCCAGCAGAAACACAGAACCTTGAACTACGATGAGGTCCTTTAGCTGGCCTCTAACATTGACTGATACTATAAAGCTGCTGGGAAAACACAGAGAGACAAGAGAATAGGACACAAAGAACATATAATAGAAATGTCAGGAATAGCAAAGCGGGTTGAACGCCAGGGTAGAGTGTCAGCCGTATGTCAGGGATCAAGAACCAGGAGTGCAGGTCAGACAAGCAGAGGTTGGTACACAGGAATACAATAATACAGGGTACAGGGAGCAGACAAGAGAATCGTCAAAACCAGGCCTAAGTCATACACAGAAAAACAGAATACCAGACAGGGATAATCCAAAAGAGTAGTGATATATCAGACCAAGATGATTCACAGGGTAACAGAACAAATATCTCAATTGCAGACACTCAGTAAACAATGACCCATCCAAGAGCAGGGAGCTGATGCACTGCTAGCCATATTTATGAGAACAGGGCAGATCATGTGCCCTCAGGCCAATCAGCCACCAGGGAATCCAGGAGCGGTGAACCTGGACTGGCTCGCCCAGAACCCCTCAAGAGCTGGCCTGAATCGCTCTCACCATCAGGGGGCCTGGCAGAAATGTGGAAATGTGACACTTACCGTCCGTCTCCATGTCACAAAACACCTTGGTAGGCACAGCTCCTATTGATGGCGTGATAGTGTAAACTCCAGATTGTCGGATCCCAGTGTGTAAAATCTCAGAACAGTCACTGTGACAGCAGCTAATGTGCCCTGGACCTGAAAGTGTGAGAAGAGCAATGAATTAACACCAAAGCTACTTCGTATCACATCATGATTGGATCCTATGCACGGGCAATTACAAGCGTAATGTAAACGCACACGGATTGCAAAGTAACAGGCATCATTTATAAACAAAGGGATTAAAGGGATGCGCTACTCATCCCGAGCACTTTATTGTCTGATTTGCATATGGGATAGTCTTCTTGGTAATGGCAGCACTGAGCTTAAACCTTGTGAAACCTGAACGGAGACTGTAAAATAATAACCATAAACAAACAAAATCAATATTCCTATTATAATTACCATATATGGAATGTCATAAACCTTTTTCAAGTTTCTTCTCAAATAAGAAAATACAAAGAAAAGATGCGCTTATATAACCCTGCATTCTTCCACAATACCACAAAAGGGTTACGGTGTGAAGGCACTTGCTGCCACCAAAGGCACGATATTTGGCTGCACTGACACTGACGCCTATATTATCAGATTTATATCATTTTAATATTGGACCGCAGGGTCCAACCCTGCACTCTTCCACAATACCACAGAGGGGTTACGGTGTGACGGCACTGTTGCCGACACTAAAGGCCCAATTTTGAAGCACGTATTGTTACATCCAAAGCCTGCATAAGTTTCACCATAATTTAGCCAAAAAAATCACTAAACTTGTTCTGCGTGTCCTAAAATGTCTTTTCACACAGACTGCCGCCCCAAGCAGTTGTTTATGAATAGATCAAAGGAAAACCGTTTACCGTCATTTGAAACGTAATTTTTTTGTTTTTAAATGTTTCTATACATCCTACAGATCTGCCACTTCACGGGCAGGTTATGGGGACTTCCTAGGCACGATATATGAAGGAATTTTTCTGTTTTATTTTTAACCCTTATTTAATGGAAAACTCACTGTTCCTTTAAAAACGTTTTTTTTTTTAAAACTTTTTGTCCTTGTTTCCTGTCCCCCAGGGCACTACCCGGACCGCCATACACCTTTTATGGCAAATATCTTGCATATATGCCCTCTTGGAGGGCACTCTAAAAACCAAACTTTTGAGTTGCACTGAGTTCGGTTCGTGTTCGCGTTCGAACTCAAACTTTTGAAATTGTTCGAGTTCGAATGTGAACCGAACAACGGAGTGTTCAGCTCATCCCTACAAGTCATTAAGCTAGGGGTTCACATACTTTTTCCCCCCTGCACTGTGAATGTTTACATGTTATGTTCAATAAACACATGAAAACATATAATGTTTGTGTTGTATTATTTTAAACAGACTGTGTTTTTCAAATTGTTTTGACTTGATGAAGATCAGAGCACATTTATGACCAATTCATGCAAAACTCCACATAATCCCAAAGGGTTCACATACTTTTTCTTGCAACTGTAACAGCCAATCAGTACAGATACATGTCCACATCAAAGTTGACCAATCCCACAAGCACTTCTAGGAAAAATACGTTTTTCTGGCTTATAACTTTCGCTCACTTTTTCTATTTCTGTCCTTGTTACGATAACAAAGGATCCTCACTATGCCAGGATGTGGTCTGTATTCAAATCAGCATTCCTAACAAGATCACATGCCATGATTAAAGGAGGGGGGAAAGGACGGGTGGAAACCACAGCCCTGCATTAGAGCAGGCTTTTATAAATCATAATTGAATTACAGGATATTTATATTCATACAGAAAAGTAAAATCTAACAGGGACCACCATAGAGCAGGACACTAGTGCGGATTCATGCATTCTCAGGACCCTCACAAACCTTGTTTTTGCTAATAAACGATCTCTGAAAATATGGAACCGGTTTGCAAAAATCTACTGTCATTGCGTTTACCTGTCTGGAGCTTTGCTTGCTCAGCTGCAAGTCCGTCTGGAAACAGGCAAGACGTGTTCCGCGTGGACAAGTCCATCAGCAAAGACAGATTCCGCACCTGAGCTTGGATGTCGTATATGAAGGTTGCCTGCATGCGCTGCAGAGTGCTGCTCTCACCGGCCCAATTCTCCAGGCTGTGCAGCCGGTAAATTAATGAAGAATTATATGCCCTGTCTTGAGGCTAATTATGAGAAAAAACACAGAGATCATAAGAGCACTATGGTCAGTATAGTTTCAAAGTATAGGAGGTGCAGGGAGTGTGTGTTATAGGAGGTGCAGGGAGTGTGTGCTATAGGGTTTGCAGGGAGTGAGCATACTGCTCAGGGAGTGTGTGTTATAGGAGGTGCGGGGAGTGTGTTATAGAAGGTGCAGGGAGTGTATGTTATAGGGGAGGTGCAGGGAGTGAGCATACTGCTCAGGGAGTGTGTGTTATAGGAGGTGCAGAGAGTGCGTGTAGGTGTAGGGAGTGAGCATACTGCTCAGGGAGTGCGTGTTATAGGAGGTGCAGGGTGTGAGCATACTGCTCAGGGAGTGTGTGTTACAGGAGGTGCGGGGAGTGTGTTATAAGAGGTGCAGGGTTCAGTTGTGTAAATCACGTT
>RXON01000557.1:0-74009 GCA_009667805.1 Leptobrachium leishanense
CAGTTGGTTTTGTTGAGTCCATATTCGGATGGTTCCATCTCTCGCACTCGTGGCCAGTAATCCCACCTCAGGGCAGGGACACAGACCTGCACAAACAAAGGAGATGCTGCTGTAGACTTCTCCTCTAAAAACATCACGGGGCTTCATGTACACTGTGGTTTTGGGGTGACGTACACGGGGTTAGTGGAGCAGATGTTGGGGTGTGTGTGAGATTAGGTTTCTCAGATTTATCCTGCGTTTGAGAGGGAGGCGCTGGGTTTGGGGTTCTGGTCGCTACGTGTTTGTATGGGGAGACACGGGCTGAGGGTTCCTTGTCCAGAACGTTCGGAGGCCGGAAGTGTTGTGGATTCTGGATTTTTGGGTATAATAATGAGATATCTTGGGGACCCAAGTCTGAGCAAGGATCTATTTATCGGCACAGCCTGTGGGGGCGATATAATCGTTTTGTCCCGTCACATGAGGTCGGGGGAGGATTCTATAAATGTCGCGTCATGTCGCCTCTCAGATTGAATCTGTATTTTGGGATTCTGGGTAAGAGAGAATAAACCTGTAAAATAATGTTGTCGATGTGTCGTAAATACCTTCCAGTAAAACACACGGGGTCAGATTACGTTCATGATGCTAAAATGGGGATAATGTGTGTCTGCGGGTTTTCCCGTAGCGTCCCCAATTCAGCGTGAGATTGCGGGGCGAGCGCTATTTCAGCACCTTGCCCTGGAACGCAGCGCTACCCTTGAGGATACTCGCGGTTGCACTTCTGCGCCGCTGCAAATACCACCTCCTGCAGTCTATAGGACTCAGTAAACATGTGTTTAACCCATCGTTGTCGTAATTAGCGCCAGCACTTTGTAATACCTCACTTATCCTAACGCTAATTACTGATTGCGCTTTTCATGTTAAGTACAGGAAGATCGCGCAGTCAGTGATGCAGTCATCGATTCTTACCGGGTTTTACGTTAGGGATGTAATATTGGGGCATGCGTTAAAGTCACTTATCCTGACGCTTACATATCAGAATGCTAACGTTACCGCACGGTCTGTAATCTAGCCCATGGTCTGCTAAAGAAACCCTGCTTGAGATCAGCTGCTTCTGACCTGTGATCTGGTCCAGGTGGTCGTCACCGGGTGAGTGGTCCTTCCGGGTCTGAGTCTGCAGGTCGTATTGTACCAGGCTGTGCGTTGCTGTGGATGGATCGTTGAAGACAACAAACAGCTGAGATTTCATCACACACATGAGCCCCACCGGCTGCGAGCAGGGAAAGGTCAGGATCAGGCCGAAACATTCCTCCACGTGTGGGAAGAACCTCCACACCTTTATCGTCATGTCCGAGCCTGGGCGAGAAAGGGTCGGGGTTTAGTGAGCATCACCCGAGTATCGACTGAGTGAGGGGTAAGTGTTCCCTTCATTAATCCTGGACGGACACATAAACCATCCTAATGTATCACCATGCTCTAGTGTTACGTCTGCTGCAGATTCCTTCCAGGATTCCAACGGCTCTGCCGGAGCCTCGGACATTCACTCCATCCATGGTGTTGGCAGAAGAAGATCCAATGGCACCACAGTGGGGATTTCTGTGCATGACGGTCTATGCTGTCGCTGGGCGTTAAACCCTGCACTGTGCGATGCCATTGACTGCTATGCAGACCTTAATTCACCGCTCGGTGTGACTCCGTCTTCCTTGAATAATCCCTATAGTTTAACTATCCTGGGTTGAAGGTAAATAATATATACAGGGTTATTCAGGGAGACGACCTGGCCCCGAAATTGCACCGAACAGTGAGTTTCGCCGTACGGTGACATTTCAGGGCCATTCGGCTATTCAGAGAGCAGGCAGTTTGCTAAATTTTGGCGAATTGCCAGCACGTACGGTGCCTGTTCGGCGGCAGTGAAATCCCCCATAGAGAAGCAATGGTTAATCTATTCACATTGAACAGCAGAGAAATGTCAGTGAAATGCCCTGATGTTCAGTGGTTTCATTCGACAGGTTTATTCAGGCGAATCCCATAGGTTTCAATGTTAAAAATATTCCCGTTTTAATCCAATATCTAATAAACCGATTATTATTTTAATCTGCAGCAAAAAGTATCTATTTTTTTTTTTTAGGCGCGTTGAGATTATTTTGTCAACATTTTTTCCCAATTTCTTTTAAATAGCGTCTTTTTTTTTTTCTGTAACAGCCCTTTTTATTATCATTCATTGGATCTAATATGTAAATTCCAGACATTTTCATACAGCACTTTTTTTGCAGTGTTTCAAATTTGACACTTTCAATCGCTTTTTTTTTTTGTTCTGTTTTTTTGTTTACCCCGTTCGTCGGCTTGTCGGCTTTTTCCGTCAGCTGGTCTGCGCTGTGTTCGACTGCTTTTTCCGGTGGCTGGTCAGGCGCGGTGTTCGGCGGATCGTCGGCTTTTTCTGGACACGTTCAGCAGGTTTGCGGCGGCTTATCGGATCCAATAATTTCTGCGGGTTCCCAATGGCTTATGGCAGGGCTCAAAATTTCAGGCCATAAGAGTTACTCGCCACCAGTTGCTCCATCTAACCACTACCTCGCCCTTAACTCTGCCTCTAAACACACCCCCTTATATTATCTTATGAAATTACACTGTTAAAGGTTTTATTTAGTATAAAGTTACAAAAATAACATTAATACCCGGACATCAGACCCCAGATACATGTATATCCAGACATCAGACCCCAGATACATGTATACCCAGACATCAGACCCCAGATACATGTATACCCAGACATCAGGCTCCAGATACATGTATACCCAGACATCAGACCCCAGATACATGTATACCCAGACATCAGGCCCCAGATACATGTATACCCAGACATCATACCCCAGATACATGTATACCCAGACATCAGACCCCAGATACATGTATACCCAGTCATCAGACCCCAGATACATGTATACCCAGACATCAGACCTCAGATACATGTATACCCAGACATCAGACCCCAGATTCATGTATACCCAGACATCAGACCCCAGATTCATGTACACCCAGACATCAGACCCCAGATACATCAGCACGAAATGATTTATTGTGCTGCCTGTGTCTGCATTTCCACTTTTTGAAATTTTGAGCCCTGGCTTATGGAATCGGATCCGATAAGCCGTGGACCTGCAAAAATTATCGGATAATTTCAGCGTTTTGCAGCGTTTTTTCTTAATCTTCAATTTGGCGGGTTTGCGGCGGGTTTTCCTTCCACTTCGGGGACCCTGCGGTGAATGCTGAATTCACCGCAGGGTCTTGAAATTTGATTCCCTGAAGTTGTGGTTGAAAATGTCATTGACATTTCGGTGCTTTCTGAATAACCTCTATAGCAGTGATGGGGAACCTTGGCACCCCAGATGTTTGGGAACTATATGTCCCATGATGCTTAGCCACACATAATGCTGCCTGAGCATCATGGGACATGTAGTTCAGAAACAACTGGGGTATCAAGGTTCACCATCAGTGCCCTATAGTCACTCCCTAAAAGTGCGCGTCTTTATGTATGAATAAGTCTATTTATTTCAATGAAATCTATAAACTATTTTTGTGTTTTAAACCTAATTGGAATTTTGTCTTTTGTTCTGGTTGAAGTTTCCGAAAAATGTTGCACCTGTTTGTTTATTTTAACAATGCACAAGTTGCGACACCATCACAAATGGATTACACGTTTAGAAAAAAGAAAAGCAATACGGGGCTAAATCGCCAGAATAATTTCAGTATTTTCCCAGAAGCCTTTAGCGTTATTTATGGTTTGACTCACCGGCGGTTAGAATGATGCTGTCTTTTGGACTTGATATAACATGGGTTACTTTTGCCGGACAATGCGCTTCGAAGTGGAATAGTTCCCTGTTCCTCGCCCAGTCAAACACAGAGAGGGTCCCATCGCTTTTCCCCACAAGCGCAAGGAACCTGAAGCACAAGAACAGCCGAGAAATGACACAACGAAACAATAACATCGCTCATAACGAATACAGAAATGTTTTGGCTGTTCAGATGTTTTCTTACGTGTTTTGCTTCCCTGTGTCCCTGGGCTGTTTTCCTCCAGTCGAGGTTTTCTGTCCTCGGTATTCCGCGGTTTCTCTCCGTTCAGTACCTGCTCTTGTCTCCTTCTCTATGATGGGGAACAAGGTGAAGCATAAGGGAGGACCTCCTGCACTTCCAAGGGTTACTTGGTTCTCAATACTCATGGGGTTGTATAGGACATTGGCTTTAATGAATTCTCCCCGTTCTAGGAGGACAAAGACGCTCTCTGTGGGCTCGTGGTACTCGGCCGCCAGCGGTCTGCTCCCAGGTTCCAGAAGAAGGGTGGATATCACATGTCCGGTGCCGGCTGCCATAAGACGTACAGTGGAGTCCACACACACGCACAGGGTTCTGGATGGAAGGTGCCATTGGCTCATTTTGAGGTCAGTCACCGTGGTGCCCATGTTGGTTTTCAGGTGGTAGAGTTTGTGAACGCGCCACACGTCCAGAAAACAACTCGTCTGAGAAACTACGTGTGTCCCATCTTCACTGAAAGCCTCCAGCCGCAGCACAGGCCCCGTCATCTGCTGCTCCCCAACCTGCTCGTGTGACTCCAGGTCCCAGGTCCGCAGGGTGGAATCCCCAGAGCCAGAGAAAACAGTCATTCCGGGGACGTCTAGAGCCAGAGCAGTGACCGGACCTGAGAAAACGAGAGGGAGAGGGAGATAGAGGGAGGGTTAGAGAAAGAGAGGGAGAGAGAGATAGAGGGAGGGTTAGAGAAAGAGAGGGAGAGGGAGGGAGGGAGGGTTAGAGAAAGAGAGGGAGATAGAGGGAGGGTTAGAGAGAAAGAGAGGGAGAGAGAGTGAGGGTTAGAGAAAAGAGAGAGGAGAGAGAGAGGGAGCGTTACAGAAAGAGAGGGAGATAGAGGGAGGGTTAGAGAAAGAGAGGGAGAGAGAGGAGGGTTAGAGAAAGAGAGGAGAGAGATAGAGGGAGGGTTAGAGAAAAGAGAGAGAGAGAGAGAGGGAGCGTTAGAGAAAGAGAGGGAGGGTTAGAGAAAGAGAGGGAGAGAGATAGAGGGACTCCAGGTCCCAGGTCCGCAGGGTGGAATCCCCAGAGCCAAGAAAACAGTCATTCCGGGGACGTCTAGAGCCAGAGCAGTGACCGGACCTGAGAAAACGAGAGGGAGAGGGAGATAGAGGGAGGGTTAGAGAAAGAGAGGGAGAGAGAGAGATAGAGGGAGGGTTAGAGAAAGAGAGGGAGAGGGAGGGAGGGAGGGTTAGAGAAAGAGAGGGAGAGATAGAGGGAGGGTTAGAGAAAGAGAGGGAGAGAGAGTGAGGGTTAGAGAAAGAGAGGGAGAGAGAGGGAGCGTTACAGAAAGAGAGGGAGATAGAGGGAGGGTTAGAGAAAGAGAGGGAGAGAGAGGGAGGGTTAGAGAAAGAGAGGGAGAGAGATAGAGGGAGGGTTAGAGAAAGAGAGGGAGAGAGAGAGAGGGAGCGTTAGAGAAAGAGAGGGAGGGTTAGAGAAAGAGAGGGAGAGAGATAGAGGGAGGGTTAGAGAAAGAGAGGGAGAGAGATAGAGGGAGGGTTAGAGAAAGAGAAGGAGAGAGATAGAGGGAGGGTTAGAGAAAGAGAAGGAGAGAGATAGAGGGAGGGTTAGAGAAAGAGAGGAGAGAGATAGAGGGAGGGTTAGAGAAAGAGAGGGAGAGAGATAGAGGGAGGGTTGGAGAAAGAGAGGGAGAGAGATAGAGGGAGGGTTAGAGAAAGAGAAGGAGAGAGATAGAGGAGGGTTAGAGAAAGAGAGGGAGAGAGATAGAGGGAGGGTTAGAGAAAGAGAGGGAGAGAGATAGAGGGAGGGTTAGAGAAAGAGAAGGAGAGAGATAGAGGGAGGGTTAGAGAAAGAGAAGGAGAGAGATAGAGGGAGGGTTAGAGAAAGAGAGGGAGAGAGATAGAGGGAGGGTTAGAGAAAGAGAGGGAGAGAGATAGAGGGAGGGTTAGAGAAAGAGAAGGAGAGAGATAGAGGGAGGGTTAGAGAAAGAGAGGGAGAGAGATAGAGGGAGGGTTAGAGAAAGAGAGGGAGAGAGAGAGAGGGAGGGTTAGAGAAAGAGAGGGAGAGAGATAGAGGGAGGGTTAGAGAAAGAGAGGAGAGAGAGAGAGGGAGGGTTAGAGAAAGAGAGGGAGAGAGATAGAGGGAGGGTTAGAGAAAGAGAGGGAGAGAGAGAGAGAGGGAGAGAGAGAGAGGGAGGGTTAGAGAAAGAGAGGGAGAGAGATAGAGGGAGGGTTAGAGAAAGAGAGGGAGAGAGAGAGAGGGAGGGTTAGAGAAAGAGAGGGAGAGAGATAGAGGGAGGGTTAGAGAAAGAGAGGGAGAGAGAGAGAGGGAGGGTTAGAGAAAGAGAGGGAGAGAGATAGAGGGAGGGTTAGAGAAAGAGAAGGAGAGAGATAGAGGGAGGGTTAGAGAAAGAGAGGGAGAGAGATAGAGGAGGGTTAGAGAAAGAGAGGGAGAGAGATAGAGGAGGGTTAGAGAAAGAGAAGGAGAGAGATAGAGGGAGGGTTAGAGAAAGAGAGGGAGAGAGATAGAGGGAGGGTTAGAAAAGAGAGGGAGAGAGATAGAGGGAGGGTTAGAGAAAGAGAAGGAGAGAGATAGAGGGAGGGTTAGAGAAAGAGAGGGAGAGAGATAGGGAGGGTTAGAGAAAGAGAGGGAGAGAGATAGAGGGAGGGTTGGAGAAAGAGAGGGAGAGAGATAGAGGGAGGGTTAGAGAAAGAGAAGGAGAGAGATAGAGGGAGGGTTAGAGAAAGAGAGGGAGAGAGATAGAGGGAGGGTTAGAGAAAGAGAAGGAGAGAGATAGAGGGAGGGTTAGAGAAAGAGAGGGAGAGAGAGAGGGAGGGTTGGAGAAAGAGAGGGAGAGAGAGAGAGGAGGGTTAGAGAAAAGAGAGAGGAGAGAGATAGAGGGAGGGTTAGAGAAAGAGGGAGAGAGATAGAGGGAGGGTTAGAGAAAAGAGGGGAGAGAGATAGAGGGAGGGTTAGAGAAAGAGAGGGAGAGAGATAGAGGGAGGGTTAGAGAAAGAGAGGAGAGAGATAGAGGAGGGTTGGAGAAAGAGAGGGAGAGAGATAGAGGGAGGGTTAGAGAAAGAGAAGGAGAGAGATAGAGGGAGGGTTAGAGAAAGAGAGGGAGAGAGATAGAGGAGGGTTAGAGAAAGAGAAGGAGAGAGATAGAGGGAGGGTTAGAGAAAGAGAGGGAGAGAGAGAGGGAGGGTTGGAGAAAGAGAGGGAGAGAGAGAGAGGGAGGGTTAGAGAAAGAGAGGGAGAGAGATAGAGGGAGGGTTAGAGAAAGAGAAGGAGAGAGATAGAGGGAGGGTTAGAGAACATTACAACAAACTCACATACACACCGCACACAATGTTACACCTCTCCTACACACCATACACAATATTACAACAAACTCACGTACACACCGCACACACTGTTACACCTCTCCTACACACCATACACAACATTACAACAAACTCACGTACACACCACACACAATATTACACATCTCCTACATACCATACACAACATTACAACAAACTCACGTACACACCACACACAATGTTACACCTCTCCTACATACCATACACAACATTACAACAAACTCACGTACACACCACACACAATGTTACACATCTCCTACACACCACAAAAAATGTTACACCTCTCCTACAATCTAAACATGTTACACATCTTCTACACACCACACACAATGTTACACCTCTCCTACAATCTAAACATGTTACACATCTCCTACACACCACACACAATGTTACACATCTTCTACAATCTAAACATGTTACACATCTCCTACACACCACACAAAATGTTACACCTCTCCTACACACCACACAATGTTACACCTCTCCTACACACCACACACAATGTTACACCTCTCCTACACACCACACACAATGTTACACATCTCCTACAATCTAAACATGTTACACATTCTCCTACACACCACACAAAATGTTACACCTCTCCTACACACCACACAATGTTACACCTCTCCTACACACCACACACAATGTTACACCTCTCCTACACACCACACACAATGTTACACATCTCCTACAATCTAAACATGTTACACCTCTCCTACACACCACACACAATATTACACCTCTCCTACACACCACACACAATGTTACACATCTCCTACAATCTAAACATGTTACACATCTCCTACACACCACACACAATGTTACACCTCTCCTACACACCACACAATGTTACACCTCTCCTACACACCACACACAATGTTACACCTCTCCTACACACCACACACAATGTTACACATCTCCTACAATCTAAACATGTTACACATCTCCTACACACCACACAAAATGTTACACCTCTCCTACACACCACACAATGTTACACCTCTCCTACACACCACACACAATGTTACACCTCTCCTACACACCACACACAATGTTACACATCTCCTACAATCTAAACATGTTACACATCTCCTACACACCACACAAAATGTTACACCTCTCCTACACACCACACAATGTTACACCTCTCCTACACACCACACACAATGTTACACCTCTCCTACACACCACACACAATGTTACACATCTCCTACAATCTAAACATGTTACACCTCTCCTACACACCTCACACAATATTACACCTCTCCTACACACCACAAACAATGTTACACATCTCCTACAATCTAAACATGTTACACATCTCCTACACACCACACACAATGTTACACCTCTCCTACACACCACACACAATGTTACACATCTCCTACACACCACACACAATGTTACACATCTCCTACAATCTAAACATGTTACACTTCTCCTACACACCACACACAATGTTACACCTCTCCTACAATCTAAACATGTTACACATCTCCTACACACCACACACAATGTTACACATCTTCTACAATCTAAACATGTTACACATCTCCTACACACCACACACAATGTTACACATCTCCTACACACCACACACAATGTTACACATCTCCTACAATCTAAACGTGTTACACATCTCCTACAATCTAAACATGTTACACCTCTCCTACAATCTAAACATGTTACACCTCTCCTACAATCTAAACATGTTACACCTCTCCTACACACCACACACTTATGTTACACATTGTCACGGAATGGCCCAGCACCCTCAGCCAGGGGCGGTTCATAGTGGCATTCATATATCCATAGACACTTAGGTGCCGTTGGCACCCACGGAGTTTCGTATATTTAATTAGATGTGGTTTGTTTGTGTGTGCGTAGTTTAAAAAGTGTCCCCAGTTGCGTATTGTGAAATGTGTTGAAAATCCTTTGTATGTGCCTTGCCCGTCGCCATTTTCCCAGCGCCTCGTGGATCCGGTCAGAATGATCAATGATAAGATCCGAAGATTCACCCGATCCCGTAAGATCCGAAGATTCATCCGAAAGATCCGAAAAGTCCTCCGCTCAAAGATCCGAATATTCCTCCGCGGGAGATCCGATCCCCGTAACCGCACGGCCGCTCCACAGACGTCCCCACACCCCAAGGTCAGTGAACCAGCTGCTCGAGACGCTGAGTACCGTGGTGCTCAGTGGTCGGGCTGGTTCGACACAGGGGTCCCCTCCACCGCCCGCTAACCTTTCCCCAGGGTCACTCCAGGCCGCACGAGACGCCGAGTGCCGCGTCACTCGGCAGTCGGGCCAGCGGTAAGCGCCGGGGGCACGCAGATAAGAGCACACCCGCAGGCGGACAACATCCCATTCCGTCATACTGGTGGCAGCGGTGGGATAAGCTCTCTGCAGACCCCTAGGAGACCCTCAATATGGCCGGGTACGGAGCCTACAAGCGGGACGTCTTGCGTGGGATGCTGGAGAATCGGGGAGGCACCCCGGGCTCCAAGAGCCGGGAGGCCATGATGGAGGAGCTACGGAGTATGGATCAAGGGGCGGCGTTCGCAGCGTTACCCGCTGACATCGCGCCGGCACCCGTCCCCGCCGAGCCCGAAGGAAGCGATTTCCACCGGAAGGTGCGGCAGCGGGCCGTTATGTATGGAACGGCCCCATCGGAGGCTGTCATGCAGAGCCTGATCCGGGAGGTCAGTCAAGAAGAGGAGCGAGAAAAGGAGCGGGCGCACGAGCTGCGGCTGGCTGAGGTGCGGGGCCGACGGAGCAGCAGCCCCCATCCGGACCGTTCCGCCGGGCGCAAAGTGCCTTTTCAGGCGTTCAAGGAATTTCGAGAAGCAGAGGAGGAGATAGAGAGCTACCTCCAGGACTTTGAGCGCCTGTGCCAAGTGCACGAAGTGCACCGTGCCGACTGGGTGAGAATCCTGGCATGTAAGCTGACGGGTCGGGCCGCCGAGGCCTACCGCATGGTGCCGGACGAGGAGGCTACCAGTTATGCGCACGTAAAGGCGTTGCTGAGCAGGTTCGCCGTGACCCCGGAGGCCAGCCGGGTGAAGTTCAGGAACTCTCGCCGGCCCAATGGCGCTACCCACGTTGAGTGGGCCCATCGATTGCAGCGGGACTTACGCACCTGGTTCTCGGGTAGCAAAGCGGAGACGGTGACTGAGATTACCCAGCTACTACTGCTCGAGCAGTTCTTCGAGCACACCCCCTCCGCTATCCGGGAGTGGGTGCGTGATAAGAAGCCCCAAACAGTGCAGCAAGCGGCTATCTGGGCAGACGAGTATACTGACACTCGGAAGGTTTCCGGGGGGGAGCGATCCCTGCCCTTCCGCCCCGCTCTACCTGCTCCACCACCCCCAACACCGGCGGTCCGGACGCCGGCAGCACGGCCCACCAGTCGGCCCAACAACCTGGCCAATGTCCGATGCTATGGGTGCAACCAAGATGGGCACTACAAGCAGTATTGCCCCAACCGACCAGAGTTGACCCGACCGCCCGCCAGACCGTCACCGACCGCACATTGCTGCGACACCGAAACCCCGTGGCCGGAGGCCCCGGAGGAATGGGAGCGGCTACATGAGGCAGACCCCGTGCAAGCCGCCGCGGACGACAACCGTCACCATCACCGTCAGGCGGTGTGGATAAACGGGCGGGCCCCTGAGGGGCTGCGGGACTCCGGGGCTACCATTACCCTGGTATGTCCTCACTTGGTTCAGCCGAACGACCGCCTGCACAACACCATTGCAGTACGGGTGGCCGGAGGGAAGGTGCTCCGGCTTGAGACGGCCCGGGTTCACCTGGACTGGGGGACTGGGGAGAGAGTGGTGAGGGTGGGGTTGTTGAAGCAACTGCCGGCCGAGGTGCTCCTTGGCAACGATCTGGGACGGCTGGTCTCTTCTTACTCCACAGATGCGGCCACCCCAGTAACCACTAGGCAACAGAGCCAACGCCACGACAGGGGCACTCCGATCGGGACCCAGGTGAGATCCCAACCAAGACCTCCCCGACCTCCCCGACCGGTCACACCCCGACGAGTCCCGGCTCTTCCCTTCCCACCTGACCCCCCCTCCCCGTGGAGCTCCCCCGAGACGCTTCGCCACCAGACTCAGACCGATCCCACGTTACAGTGCTACCGGGATCGGGCCGGTAGAGGCCTCGACGATAAGAGGGAAGACAGGATAGAGTGGGAGGATGGGCTTCTCTACCGGTACACCGCGAGGGAGGGGTCCAAGAAGAAGCAGGTTCCGCAGAAGCAGATGGTAGTACCCCAGGGCCCTAGACAGGAACTGTTACGCTTGGCTCACGACATTCCCCTGGCAGGTCACCTTGGGCAGAAGAAAACCCGGCACCGGTTGGCGCGCGCGTTTTTCTGGCCCCGCCTCAGCGAAGACACCCGCGAGTATTGCCGCACCTGCCCAGTTTGCCAAAAAACTGGGAAGGCCGGGGATCACCCGAAAGCGCCCCTGCGCCCCATGCCCATCATCCAGGAGCCCTTTAGCCAGGTGGCGGTCGACATCATTGGGCCATTGCCACGGCCCAGTGCCACCGGTAAGAGGTACATACTTACCGTGGTAGATTATGCCACCCGGTACCCCGAGGCTGTGGCCTTGGCCAACATCCAGGCGGACACCGTAGCGGACGCGCTCCTACGGGTGTTCACGAGGGTGGGGTTCCCCCGGGAAATCCTATCCGATCAGGGTACCCAGTTCACCGCTGAGCTCACCCAGCAGCTCTGGCGTCTCTGTGGTGTTAGGGCGCTGCACAGCGCCCCGTATCACCCCCAGACAAATGGGCTGTGCGAGCGGTTTAATGGGACCCTGAAGCAGCTCATCCGGGCCTTTGTGCACGAAAGCAAGGATTGGGAGAAGTATCTTCCCCATCTATTATTCGCCTACCGGGAGGTTCCTCAGGAATCCACCGGTTACTCTCCCTTTGAGCTGCTGTATGGGCGCCAGGTGAGAGGACCCTTGGACCTGGTCAGGGCTCAGTGGGAAGGGGTACAGGAGGAAGATGGGGTTCCTGTGTTGGGTTATGTCTTGAAGCTCCGGGAGCGCTTGGCAGAACTCGCGGGTTCGTACAGGAGAACATGGAGACGGCCCAGGCTCAGCAGAAGGCGTGGTACGACCGCGCTGCTTGCAGTCGCTCGTTCCTTGTGGGGCAGAAGGTTCTGGTGCTGAAGCCACAGCGGCAGAACAAGCTGCAGGCGGCCTGGCAAGGTCCCTACAAGGTGGTAACCCAATTGGGGGATACCACCTATGTGGTTGTTAGCTGCGCAGACACCAGAATCCAGCGCAGACGTTCCACGTCAATATGCTGAAGGCCTACCATGAGCGGCCAGAGACGGTGGACGCCATATGCGCACCGGCCGCCGAGGAGACGGAACTATTCCCGTTGGTAGAACTTCCGGGGGTAGCCAAGCAGCCTTCCGGGGTGGATCAGGTGCAGCTGGGGGAGGAGTTAGGGCCCGAAAAGCAGGCGCGGCAGCTGCTTCACGACTACCCAGGGGTTTTCTCGGCTCTTCCGGGATACACGGACCAGGCCATCCATCAAGTGGACACGCCCGGTCAGAGACCCCTTCGGCAACCTGCATACTGGCTCCCGGAAGCGGTCCGCGAGTCCATGCGGGCCGAGATCCGGGAGATGTTGGAGCTGGGGGTCATTGAACCGTCGGCCAGCCCATGGGCGTCGCCCGTGGTCCTGGTGCCCAAGAAGGACGGTACCACCAGGTTCTGCGTCGACTATCGGCGGATAAACGACTGTACCATTACAGACGCTTATCCCATGCCCCGAGTCGACAAGCTGCTAGACCAGATCTCCCGGGGTCATTTTCTGACCACGGTCGATCTGTGCAAGGGGTATTGGCAGATTCCCCTTGCCGAGGAGGCGACCCGGAAGTCGGCCTTCATCACCCCATTCGGCTTGTACCAATTTCGAGTCATGCCGTTCGGGATGAAGAATGCCCCTGCTACCTTCCAGCGGTTAATCGATCGCCTCCTCGATGGCCTCCAGGGATTCGCCTGTGCGTACCTGGATGACATAGCCATCTATAGCCAGACCTGGGAGGAACATCTGGACCATGTAGGGACAGTCCTGGGCCGGATTAGGGACGCCAACCTGACCCTTAAGCCGGAGAAATGTAAAGTGGGGATGGCCGAAGTGCAGTACCTGGGCCACCGGGTGGGGTGCGGGATACAACGGCCAGAGCCCGCCAAGATAGAAGCCATCCTAGACTGGCCCACCCCTGTGACCAAGACCCAGGTCCTCGCCTTCCTGGGCACCGCGGGGTACTATAGGAAGTTCGTACCCCATTACAGTGACCTGGCCAAACCCCTGACTGACTTGACGAAGAAATCCCTGCCCCGCCAAGTCCTGTGGTCCCCGGAGTGCGAACAGGCCTTCCGGCAACTGAAGGCCGCCCTGACCCAAGCGCCCCTGCTAGCAGCTCCCAACTATAATAAACGTTTTGTTGTCCATACAGACGCGTCCATGTTCGGACTGGGAGCTGTCCTAAGCCAAGTGGGGGACGACAGGGGGGACCATCCGGTGGCGTTCATCAGTCGGAAGCTGTTGCCACGGGAGGTGGGGTATGCTGCGTTGGAGAAGGAGTGCCTGGCCTTGGTCTGGGCCCTACGGAAGCTCCAACCCTATGTCTTACGGTCGGTCCTTCACCGTGATGACCGACCATAACCCCTGGTGTGGCTCAACCGCGTGGCGGGGGAAAATGGTCGCCTGTTGCGGTGGAGCCTGGCTCTCCAACCCTTTAACTTTACCATTCAGTACCGGCCCGGGTCGCAAAACGGTAACGCAGATGGGTTATCGCGGCAGTCGGTCCGGGAACCAGGGGATTGGGGAGCCCCGACTACCCCAGTACGACCCGTTGGGGTCCAACCGGGTGCGTCGGACCTTGGGGAGGGGGAGGAGTGTCACGGAATGGCCCAGCACCCTCAGCCAGGGGCGGTTCATAGTGGCATTCATATATCCATAGACACTTAGGTGCCGTGGCACCCACGGAGTTTCGTATATTTTAATTAGATGTGGTTTATTTGTGTGTGGCGTAGTAAAAAGTGTCCCCAGTTGTGTATTGTGAAATGTGTGAAAATTCCTTTGTATGTGCCTTGCCCGTCGCCATTTTCCCAGCGCCTCGTGGATCCGGTCAGAATGATCGGATCGGAAAATGGCCGATTCGGACCATCCGGTCGAATCGCAAAATGGTCGATTCGGACCATCCGGTCCGAATCGGCAACTCCCCGATTCGTAACCACCAATCCGAATCGGGGCCCGGGTGCCTCCCGCCAGCGAGGGCCAATGGGAATTGTGTGGGCGGGCAGGGATTCCCATTGTTATGACTTTGTGCAAATGTTTATAAATACATGTGTGGTGTAAAAAATAAACAGATTTTCCAGTGCATCCAGCCTCGCCTGATGACTGTTATTTTCGGCCGTATTTGCTGAGGATCCCGCGCGGTCTCAGAGTACGGTTCCGAACCGAACTACCTTAAGATCCGAACCGGATACTCTGTGCCTGCATCTCCCATCGGGGCAGAGGCGCATGGTTCGGGCATCGGCCATCAGAATAATCGACCGAGGTGAGATCCGATCCGAAGGCGCGGACCGCGTACCGCGCTTCGGTGTATCGAGCGATCAATGATAAGATCCGAAGATTCACCCGATCCCGTAAGATCCGAAGATTCATCCGTAAGATCCGAAAAGTCCTCCGCTCAAAGATCCGAATATTCCTCCGCGGGAGATCCGATCCCCGTAACCGCACGGCCGCTCCACAGACGTCCCCACACCCCAAGGTCAGTGAACCAGCTGCTCGAGACGCTGAGTACCGTGGTGCTCAGTGGTCGGGCTGGTTCGACACAGGGGTCCCCTCCACCGCCCGCTAACCTTTCCCCAGGGTCACTCCAGGCCGCACGAGACGCCGAGTGCCGCGTCACTCGGTAGTCGGGCCAGCGGTAAGCGCCGGGGCACGCAGATAAGAGCACACCCGCAGGCGGACAACATCCCATTCCGTCATACACATCTCCTACAATCTAAACATGTTACACATCTCCTACACACCACACACAATGTTACACATCTCCTACACACCACACACAATGTTACACATCTCCTACAATCTAAACGTGTTACACATCTCCTACAATCTAAACATGTTACACCTCTCCTACAATCTAAACATGTTACACCTCTCCTACAATCTAAACATGTTACACCTCTCCTACAATCTAAACATGTTACACCTCTCCTACATACCACACACAATGTTACACATCTCCTACAATCTAAACATGTTACACATCTCCTACACACCACACACAATGTTACACATCTCCTACAATCTAAACATGTTACACCTCTCCTACATACCACACACAATGTTACACATCTCCTACAATCTAAACATGTTACACCTCTCCTACAATCTAAACATGTTACACCTCTCCTACATACCACACACAATGTTACACATCTCCTACAATCTAAACATGTTACACATCTCCTACACACCACACACAATGTTACACATCTCCTACAATCTAAACATGTTACACCTCTCCTACACACCACACACAATGTTACACCTCTCCTACAATCTAAACATGTTACACATCTCCTACACACCACACACAATGTTACACCTCTCCTACAATCTAAACATGTTACACATCTCCTACACACCACACACAATGTTACACCTCTCCTACAATCTAAACATGTTACACATCTCCTACAATCTAAACATGTTACACATCTCCTACAATCTAAACATGTTACACCTCTCCTACACACCACCCACAATGTTACACCTCTCCTACAATCTAAACATGCTACACATTTCCTATACAACGCACAATGTTACACATCTCCTACACAAGACACACAAAGTTACAACTACCCTAAACAACACACACAATGTTAGACCTTTTCTATACACCACACAATGCACCCTTCACACGCAGCAGCTCACCTGTATGTCCCAAATACACGACTTTTAGTTGTGCATCTCTATTCCAGATCTTGATGGAGCCATCCCTGGATCCAGAAATCAGGAGCTGAAGGAGTTCGGAATATAAGAGTCCGGTGATCTTTCTGCACAAAGAGAAGGTGTTGGTGAAAGAGCAGTTATTACATTCACTGAGCCCCCCCAACCTGCACAAACTAACCACAAACTCACAATACACTGAGCCCCCCAACCTGCACAAACTAACCACAAACTCACAATACACGAGCCCCCCAACCTGCACAAACTAACCACAAACTCACAATACACTGAGCCCCCCCAACCTGCACAAACTAACCACAAACTCACAATACACCAAGCCCCCCCAACCTGCACAAACTAACCACAAACTCACAATACACTGAGCCCCCCCAACCTGCACAAACTAACCACAAACTCACAATACACCAAGCCCCCCAACCTGCACAAACTAACCACAAACTCACAATACACGAGCCCCACAACCTGCACAAACTAACCACAAACTCACAATACACCGAGCCCCCCCAACCTGCACAAACTAACCCAAAACTCACAATACACTGAGCCCCCCCAACCTGCACAAACTAACCACAAACTCACAATACACTGAGCCCCCCCAACCTGCACAAACTAACCACAAACTCACAATACACTGAGCCCCCCCAACCTGCACAAACTAACCACAAACTCACAATACACCGAGCCCCCACAACCTGCACAAACTAACCACAAACTCACAATACACTGAGCCCCCACAACCTGCACAAACTAACCACAAACTCACAATACACCGAGCCCCCCCAACCTGCACAAACTAACCCAAAACTCACAATACACTGAGCCCCCCCAACCTGCACAAACTAACCACAAACTCACAATACACTGAGCCCCCCCAACCTGCACAAACTAACCACAAACTCACAATACACTGAGCCCCCCCAACCTGCACAAACTAACCACAAACTCACAATACACCGAGCCCCCACAACCTGCACAAACTAACCACAAACTCACAATACACTGAGCCCCCACAACCTGCACAAACTAACCACAAACTCACAATACACCGAGCCCCCACAACCTGCACAAACTAACCACAAACTCACAATACACCGAGCCCCCACAACCTGCACAAACTAACCACAAACTCACAATACACTGAGCCCCACAACCTGCACAAACTAACCACAAACTCACAATACACGAGCCCCCCAACCTGCACAAACTAACCACAAACTCACAATACATCGAGCCCCCACAACCTGCACAAACTAACCACAAACTCACAATACACTGAGCCCCCACAACCTGCACAAACTAACCAGACTCACAATACACCGAGCCCCCACAACCTGCACAAACTAACCACAGACTCTCAATACACTGAGCCCCCCAACCTGCACAAACTAACCACAAACTCACAATACAACGAGCCCCCCCCAACCTGCACAAACTAACCACAAACTCACAATACACCGAGCCCCCACAACCTGCACAAACTAACCACAACTCACAATACACCGAGCCCCCCCAACCTGCACAAACTAACCACAAACTCACAATACAACGAGCCCCCCCAACCTGCACAAACTAACCACAAACTCACAATACACCGAGCCCCCACAACCTGCACAAACTAACCACAAACTCACAATACACTGAGCCCCCACAACCTGCACAAACTAACCACAAACTCACAATACACTGAGCCCCCACAACCTGCACAAACTAACCACAAACTCACAATACACTGAGCCCCCACAACCTGCACAAACTAACCACAGACTCTCAATACACTGAGCCCCCACAAACTGCACAAACTAACCACAAACTCACAATACACCGAGCCCCCACAACCTGCACATACTAACCACAAACTCACAATACACTGAGCCCCACAACCTGCACATACTAACCACAAACTCACAATACACTGAGCCCCCACAACCTGCACAAACTAACCACAAACTCACAATACACTGAGCCCCACAACCTTCACAAACGAACCACAATCTCACAATACACTGAGCCCCCACAACCTGCACAAACTAACCACAAACTCACAATACACCGAGCCCCCACAACCTGCACAAACTAACCACAAACTCGCAATACACTGAGCCCCCACAACCGGCACATACTAACCACAAACTCACAATACACTGAGCCCCCACAACCTGCACAAACTAACCACAAACTCGCAATACACCGAGTCCCCACAACCTGCACAAACTAACCACAAACTCACAATACACTGAGCCCCACAACCTGCACATACTAACCACAAACTCACAATACACTGAGCCCCACAACCTGCACATACTAACCACAAACTCACAATACACTGTGCCCCCACAACCTGCACAAACTAACCACAAACTCACAATACACTGAGCTTAGTTACTCCAAGGGGAGACATCCCTGAATCAACACACGATGGCTCCATCCATGGACACATCTACAACATCATGTCAAGCCCATGTCATCCCTCATCACTGCAAGAAGACAAGTCATGCATAATCTAAAGCCGTGTTCATGAAAAGCTGCGACTATATGACCCACCACCAGCCGTTGTGTGATCTAAAACCAGTCAATTCAAGCTCCCACTCAGCAAAACACGTCACAAAATCATTCCCGGAATACACCCAGGCCCCCCATACTCCGGGTTACCCCATGGCTAACACCTCACCTCAGATGCAGGTTCCTCTGAACCCTCAGCAGGTCCCCACTGTTTAGGTCGTATTCCCACACGCTGGTCTTACATACGGCAAAACACGACTGCGGCAGTGGAGACGTGGTGTCCAACGCAACAAGAGCCACCATGTCCTGATCTGTCATCCCCTGATCGAGGATTCGGCATTGAGCCAAATTACGAACACTGCGGCTGAAAATCCACACAGTGACCCCACCAGAGCCCCCACACAGGACACGGTTCCTGCCAGAATCATAGACTGAACAGGTCACCCCCTGCGGCACAGGGCATCGTGAGACCAGGGATAGGGACTGGTCCAGCAGCAGCATCTCCTTGTGGCTCCACACGACGTAATGCTGAGCCTGCCACGCATAAAGTGCACCGCAGGGCAACCACGGGAAATGTGTGCGGTTCATCACACGTCCTGCCCGGTTCTGCAGCAGAATGTGTCCACCAGAATCAATGGTCAGGAAGGCGTTGAGCGTGGAGATGTAAGTGGCACATTTCAAGGGGTTGGCACAGGGTATGTGGCACAGGAGCTGCGGGCCGTGGTGCAGAACCTGAGGCTGAAGATCCTCTCGCTTAATCTGTAAAAAAAATCCATGTAAGGGGTCAGTCACTAAACAGTGACACAGCAAGGAGGTCCAATATCCCCAAAAACACATCAGACATCCATCATTCCCTTTAAGGAGGGGATTATACTGCATATCCCAGAGTTCCCTCCTGTCTATGTCACCCTGGAGTTTGGGGGGTGCACCCCATATCCCAGAGCTCCTTTGATAACCTGCATGTATAGGGGCGGCTGCCACACTCCAGCTCTCCCTCCTTTCTGCCCGGTACTTTATTATCCCCGAGCTCCCTCCCATCTCTGTCGCCCCGCAGTGTCCAATCCCGCTGCAGCAGACAATTTTCGGGTGAAGAAGTGTACCTTCTGTTTAGTCTCCGGGAGTCCATGCCGAAGCAGAGACCAGAATCTCTGAGCCTTTTCCCGAATTCTCTGCTCGCTCTCAGACTGTCCCTCTGGAAAACCTAAAGAGACGCCGGAAGATTAAACACAAAACCTGCAGGACATACAATGTGACAGCTCCACAACCAGGGCAGAATACACTATATTGCCAAAAGTATTGGCTCACCTGCCTTGACTCGCACATGAATTTAAGTGACATCCCATTCCTAATCCATAAGGTTCAATATGACGTTGGTCCACTCTTTGCAGCTATAACAACTTCAACTCTTCGGGGAAGGCTGTCCACAAGGTTTAGGAGTGTGTTTATGGGAATTTTTGACCATTCTTCCAGAAGCGCATTTGTGAGGTCACACACTGATGTTGGATGAGAAGGCCTAGCTCTCAGTCTCCTCTCTAATTCATCCCAAAGGTGTTCTATCGGGTTGAGGTCAGGACTCTGTGCAGGACAGTCAAGTTCATCCACACCAGACTCTGTCATCCATGTCTTTATGGACCTTGCTTTGTGCACTGGTGCACAGTCATGTTGGAAGAGGAAGGGGCCAGCTCCAAACTGTTCCCACAAAGTTGGGAGCATGGAATTGTCCAAAATGTCTTGTTATGCTGAAACATTCAGAGTTCCTTTCACTGGAACTAAGGGGCCAAGCCCAGCTCCTGAAAAACAACCCCACACCATAATCCCCCCTCCACCAAACTTTACACTTGGCACAATGCAGTCAGACAAGTACCGTTCTCCTGGCAACCGCCAAACCCAGACTCATCCATCAGATTGTCAGATAGAGAAGCGCGATTCGTCACTCCAGAGAACGCGTCTCCACTGCTCTAGAGTCCAGTGGTGGCGTGCTTTACACCACTGCACCCGACACTTTGCATTGCACTTGGTGATGTATGGCTTGGATGCAGCTGCTCGGCCATGGTAACCCATTCCATGAAGCTCTCTGCGCACTGTTCTTGAGCTAATCTGAAGGCCACATGAGGTTTGGAGGTCTGTAGCGATTGACTCTGCAGAAAGTTGGTGACCTCTTCGCACTATGCGCCTCAGCATCCGCTGACCCCGCTCCGTCAGTTTACGTGGCCTTCCACTTCGTGGCTGAGTTGCCGTCGTTCCCAAACACTTCCACGTTCTTATAATACAGCTGACAGGTGACTGTGGAATATTTAGGAGCGAGGAAATTTCACGACTGGATTTGTTGCACAGGTGGCATCCTATCACAGCTCCACGCTGGAATTCACTGAGCTCCTGAGAGCGACCCATTCTTTCACAAATGTTTGTAAAAACAGTCTGCACGCCTAGGTGCTGATTTTATACACCTGTGGCCATGGAAGTGATTGGAACACCTGATTCTGATTATTTGGATGGGTGAGCCAATACTTTTGGCAATATAGTGTATGTGTCTATGCAAAGCAGGCTTATATCTAAAATGTAGAATAAAATTGGAGAAAACTTCCTTACGGCGCAATAGAATTAGTACAAGTAAAAATACATTATGTATCCTTATACAATCTAGTCTTAATAGACAAACCTTTTCACCATAAAGAAATCCAGTGTTACTTATGCACAGGGTTATAGTGCCCTCTTGTGGCGGTGGAATTGGTTATCCTTGGGATGTCAAATCAAATCAAATCAAATCAAATAAGCTTTATTGGCAGGACCAAATACATTTTAGCATTGCCAAAGCATATGGGGAGGGGGGGGGGGGGGGGTAGTGGGACATATATATGGGGGGGAATGGGCAAGTCCATGGACATTATCAGGGGTAAGGGATAACATGAAGGGGGATGGGGGCGAGTCCGTGTTGGGGATTTATAAGTCCAGGATCTCTCATGTTCCTCTCAGTCTGTGACATATTGGGCAGATATTTTCACCGCCAGCTCCTCTTCTCCCAGTATGATGTGGAGTTTCCTCGTCTCTTCTCCCAGTATGATGTAGAGTTTCCTCGTCTCTTCTCCCAGTATGATGCGGAGTTTCCTCGTCTCTTCTCCCAGTATGATGAGGAGTTTCCTCGTCTCTTCTCCCAGTATGATGCGGAGTTTCCTCGTCTCTTCTCCCAGTATGATGTGGAGTTTCCTTGTCTCTTCTCCCAGTATGATGTGGAGTTTCCTTGTCTCTTCTCCCAGTATGATGTGGAGTTTCCTAGTCTCTTCTCCCAGTATGATGTGGAGTTTCCTCGTCTCTTCTCCCAGTATGATGTGGAGTTTCCTCGTCTCTTCTCCCAGTATGATGCGGAGTTTCCTCGTCTCTTCTCCCAGTATGATGCGGAGTTTCCTTGTCTCTTCTCCCAGTATGATGTGGAGTTTCCTTGTCTCTTCTCCCAGTATGATGTGGAGTTTCCTTGTCTCTTCTCCCAGTATGATGTGGAGTTTCCTTGTCTCTTCTCCCAGTATGATGTGGAGTTTCCTCGTCTCTTCTCCCAGTATGATGTGGAGTTTCCTCGTTTCTTCTCCCAGTATGATGTGGAGTTTCCTCGTTTCTTCTCCCAGTATGATGTGGAGTTTCCGCATCTCTTCTATAGAGATGAAGTCCGGGATGAGAGCGGAGAGTCTCTGGAAGTGAGTTTCCCTCAGTGCTGAGTACTTGGGGTATTGTAGGAGGAAGTGGACCTCATCTTCCAGGGCCCCCTGGTCACAATGCTGGCACAGTCTATTCTCCCTGGGCTTGTAGGTCTGTCTATGCCGCCCTGATTGGATTTCCAGGCTGTGGGCGCTCCCTAACAGGTAAACTTCCCTAACAGGTAAACTTCTTCTTTACCTTTAACCACTTCGATGCTGAGGACGCGCTCAGCGCGTCCTCAGCATTCCCGCTGGTATGCGGAGGACGTGCTGAGCGCGTCCTCCCATTGGGGTCAGTGGTCGGCCGGGTTCCGGCCGATCGCTGGCCCCCCCGGTGCGGGCTGACATCCTCGATGTCAGCCCGGCATCCGGGACCACAGCCGCCGGAATTAGGTGTCATCGCGGCAGCGCGATGACACCTAATTCAGGCCCCCCCCCCGCATGTGCGGAGGAGGCGCCTGAAAGGGAGGGGGGGAGGTCCTTCGGACCTCTCTCCCTCCCGATCGGCGGCTCTGCGGGGGTTAACCCAGGCATCATTTGGAAGGGCACAGCCTGCCCTTCCAAATGATGCCTGGCATTAATCCCTGGGGAGCTGGATCGCGAATCGGCGCTGAAAAGCGCCGGTTCGCGATCCTTTCCGGAGCTGGCCGACATCTTGGATGTCGGCCAAGCCTCCGGGAACTCCCCCCTGAGGACTGGCGTCATCGTGCGTAGCACGATGACGCCAGTCCTGGACTTAACCTTAACTGCCACCAACGGTGGAGATAGGGAGTTCCAATGAACTCCCTATCTCCCCGATCCGTGGCAGCTAGGGGTTAAATTTTGGTATGGTTGGATCGGCCAGAGCATGGCCGTTCCAATGATACCAAACATGAAAGTGAAAAATTTTGTAAAAAAAAAAATGAAAAATAAAATAAAAAGAAATTAAAAAAAAATTATAAAAAAAAAATAAACACTTTTTTTTTTTGGTTTGTTAATGCAGCAATATTGTTCCCATTTCAATTATAATGTGAACAATGATGCTGCACTAACGATTTTTCTATGCGGTGCGTTTGTTAAAAATAGTGTAATTTTCCCCAAAAAATGTAACGAGACCCCCATCTCTAATTTTTTTAACAAGCGCACCCCATACAAAATATAACCGCAATTGCTCGCATGTTAAAATGTGAAAAAAAAACACTTTACACGTTGTAAATTATTGAAAATACATATTTTATTGCATTTTTTGTTATAATATACAGACAGGACATAACGTATACATATAATAATGACATATTATGAATCTACCGAGTCTGACGGAAAGAACGATATATAATATGTCTGGGTCATATACTAAAATAAGCCTTAAAAACACGTTTAAACATGATGAGCAAAACCGGTAAAAATGACCTCAGCACAGGGGCGGGAAAAGCCTCAGCAGCGAAAGGGTTAAACGGTCAGTGTAGTACATACATTGACTTGTGGTGCCCTCTGGTGGTCACATGAATAATTGTCTTTAAATGTTCCTTAGAGAATTAAAATCAAAGGAAGAAAGTCTGGTTGATGTGTCCGCTCTTTCTCGCAACAGAATTCGGTGGACCTCTTTCCTCTTTGTGCATACCGAGACATCAGGCAGGCAGGGTGCAGCTGGTACCTGTTAATAACCTCCTGGACAGGGCAGGCATGGGCGCAGATGTCCAGCGCGCCCTCTCTTACATCATCAGAGGGGGCCGCCAGCCAGCCACCATCTTGGATTCTCTGGTTGGCGGCCGGGCCTAAAAAAAAAAACCCTTAACCTCTCGGGTCTTTCTTGCTCCCCTTAAACATGCCACGGTAGCCTCGATCCTAAAAAAGCCATCTCTGCATCCAACCGCTCCCTCCAACTACCGCCCCGTGTCCCTGCTCCCAGTCCCTCCAACTACCGCCCCGTGTCCCTGCTCCCGGTCCCTCCAACTACCGCCCCGTGTCCCTGCTCCCAGTCCCTCCAACTACTGCCCCGTGTCCCTGCTCCCAGTCCCTCCAACTACCGCCCCGTGTCCCTGCTCCCAGTCCCTCCAACTACCGCCCGTGTCCCTGCTCCCAGTCCCTCCAACTACTGCCCGTGTCCCTGCTCCCAGTCCCTCCAACTACCGCCCCGTGTACCTGCTCCCAGTCCCTCCAACTACCGCCCCGTGTCCCTGCTCCCAGTCCCTCCAACTACCGCCCCGTGTCCCTGCTCCCAGTCCCTCCAACTACTGCCCCGTGTCCCTGCTCCCAGTCCCTCCAACTACCGCCCCGTGTCCCTGCTCCCAGTCCCTCCAACTACCGCCCCGTGTCCCTGCTCCCAGTCCCTCCAACTACCGCCCCGTTGTCCCTGCTCCCGGTCCTCCAACTACCGCCCCGTGTCCCTGCTCCCAGTCCTCCAACTACCGCCCCGTGTCCCTGCTCCCGGTCCCTCCAACTACCGCCCCGTGTCCCTGCTCCCGGTCCCTCCAACTACCGCCCCGTGTCCCTGCTCCCAGTCCCTCCAACTACCGCCCCGTGTCCCTGCTCCCGGTCCCTCCAACTACCGCCCCGTGTCCCTGCTCCCGGTCCCTCCAACTACCTGTCTCTCTGCCATCTCGAATTGGATGTCTTGCCGCTTCCTTAAACTCAATCTTGCCAAAACTGAAATCCTCATCCTCCAAGAAAAACCCAATACCACCTATATCTCTCTACGAGTAAATGGACGCTCATTAGCTCGATGCCACAAGCTCGCTGCCGCGTTGTCACTTTTAATTCTGACCTAACATTCTCTCCCCACATCCAGACAGTGACAAAATCCTGTTACTATCAACTCAAGAACATCGCCCGCGTCCGCCCCTTTCTGACGCAAGATACCACGAAGCTGCTGGTTCATGCTCTTATCATTTTGCGGTTCGATTAATGCAACTGGCTGCCTATTGGCCCAAACTCCCATATTGCCCCTTTACAATCTGTAATGAATGCAGGGGCCAGGCTTATTATTCTCACCAGATGCACTTCGTGTACCCTCCACCCTCTGCGGGTCCCTCCATTGGCTTCCTGTACCTCCCCCCTCTGCCGGTCCCTCCATTCGCTTCCTGTACCTCCCCCCTCTGCCGGTCCCTCCATTGGCTTCCTGTACATTTCAGGATACAGTTTAAAATACTGACGCTCACGTTCAAATCACTCAATAACTCAACCCCTCCCTACATGTCTTCATTACTCCGCAAGCACGTCCCGTCTAGACAACTCCGGTCATCAGGTGATCTCCACCTGTCATCGGTCTACACACGCAGGGCCAACTCTCGCCTCCAAGACTTCTCAAGGGCAGCTCCGGGCCTGTGGAATGACTTGCCTCGCCCCATCAAACTCTCCCCTGACCATCAGGCCTGCAAGATATCCCTCAAAAACCCATCTCTTCAGATTATTGTACCACATCACTGATGCAACTCATCCCTCTGCTCACCTACTCACACATGATTGAAGCCGCTTCCATGACCCCACCATTCCCAAACCACTGGCACTAATGATCCTGCCGTCCAGTAAAACTCCCCTTGTCTTCCTCAACCCCAATACCTCTAGACTGTAAGCTCCTATGAGCAGGGCCCGCTACACCTCTTCTTTCCATCATATGTCCGTTTATATGTATCATGTTCCCTTTTGGTTATTGTAAAGCGCTGCGGAAACTGTAGGCGCTATATAAATGAGGACAATAATAATAATAACGTGAACGGAGGTGTGCTAGTATATACAGGGCAGTGTGCGATGCTCAGAAAGTGTGTGTGTCTGTCACAACTATGTATCAGTCTGTCTCTTTCACCGTCACATTTAGACCAATACATACACAAACCCAGAAACTAATACAAGCTGCAACACTGACAAACACACACAGACAAATAAACATAGTGACAGAAACACAGAAACAAATTAACACAAGAAAATATTTACATTAACAACTGTAACTGAAAGCATGTGAAATGTTTATAGATAATTATTATCTCAGGCCTAGTAAAGGAATTGGGTGTAAGAGATACGGCCCTACTAGCACAAGATGGAGAGTAAGGGACCATAAGCTTTGTACCTGCTTCATGACGTGTCTCAGGGTCCGCGAACATTTCCAGTCACTAGAAGACAAGGGGATAGTTCAGAGAGGTGTGAGAAAAGCTAAGAGAGCCAGGGATGCGTGACAAAGAGGTCAGGGCATGCTGTGTCTACGCGTACACAATACGGAAATAGTAATTTTCCAATAAAAGATCAACAAAAATTCATTAAATGCAAATATGATTCATGTAACAGATCTCCGTACCCCGACTGGGTCACATCTGTTATTGCCGCTTTTTATGACAAGGAATATTTTTCTCATTACAAGATATTGACAAAAATACACCAGGAACAGATAATGGAATTAACTCTAGTCACCAAGACGCATGGCACAACATTCCAACGAACCAGAATAAAAGTAGATTGTGAGGATAAACAGGGGATTAAGATTATACAGTATCAAATAATGGGGCAGTGTTGGCCAAACAAAGACCACTCTAAACTTTAACAGATGTAAACATATTATAGATAGGGGGAGTTGGAAAAGGCTACAATGACCCATAAACATAAGGGGTTAGTCAGAGAGCACCGAAATGTTGCCGACATTTCAGTGCTGTCTTGTTCCCTGCACTCCGGGGAATCAGATTTCTTCACTGCGGTGAATTCAGCATTCACCGCAGGGTCCCCGGAGTGCAGGGAAAACCGGCCAAAACCACTGCAAAAAACACGCTGAACACGTCGGAAAAAGACGACGAGCCGCCGGAAAAAGTCGACAAGCAGACGAATGGGGTAAAAAAAAAAAAAAAAAAAAAACGATTGAAAACACTGTTTGCAAAAAAACTACTGAACGAAAATGTCTGGAATTTACATATAAAATCCAATGAATGATAATAAAGGGCTGTTACAGAAAAAAGAAAAATCGCTTTTTAAGTAAAAAAAACAGAAAAAATAATTTTGCCGAGGAAAATGCCTAAAAGATGCTAAAAAAAATTTCAGAAAATAAAGAGACTTTTTTCTGCAGATTAAAATAATAAACGGTTTATTGCATATTGCATAAAACCGGGGAATATTTTTAACATTGAAACCTATGGGATTCACCTGAATAAACTTGCCAAATGAAACCACCGAATATCAGGGCATTTCGGCAACTATTCTCTGCTGTTCGGTTTTCTCTGAATAGATTAACCATTGCTTCTCTATGGGAGATTTCACTGCCGTTGAACAAGCACCGTATTTGCTAGCAGTTTTCTCAAAATTTGGCGAACTGCCTGCTCTCTGAATAGCCGAATGGCACCAAAATGTCCCCGTGCGAGGTAATTCAATGTTTGGTGCAATTTCGGGGCCAGATCGTCCCTCTCTGAATAACCCCCATAGACAATAACGACAATAACAGTATCCATCATGCACCTAGAATTGAAGGTACAGGTGACTTCAACATAGGAGAAGGCAGAGAAACAATATAGAGCATCAGGCCTGCACCTCCCATGCATCTCTAGATCCATGTATCCCAAGATCAAAGTAACTCTCATCACATATAACATCACATTATACATTCAGAGGGTATATAATATCACGTGATACAGACAGAGGGTATATCATATCACGCGACACAGACAGAGGATATATAATATTATCACATGATACAGACAGAGGGTATATAATATCACATGATACAGACAGAGGGTATATAATATCACGTGACACAGATAGAGGGTATATAATATCACGTGATACAGACAGAGGGTATATAATATCACGTGATACAGATAGAGGGTATATAATATCACGTGATACAGACAGAGGGTATATAATATCACGTGATACAGATAGAGGGTATATAATATCACGTGATACAGACAGAGGGTATATAATATCACATGATACAAACAGAGGGTATATAATATCACGTGATACAAACAGAGGGTATATAATATCACGTGATACAGACAGAGGGTATATAATATCACGTGATACAGATAGAGGGTATATAATATCACATGATACAAACAGAGGGTATATAATATCACATGATACAAACAGAGGGTATATAATATCACATGATACAGACAGAGGGTATATAATATCACGTGATACAGATAGAGGGTATATAATATCACGTGATACAGATAGAGGGTATATAATATCACGTGATACAGACAGAGGGTATATAATATCACGTGATACAGACAGAGGGTATATAATATCACGTGATACAGACAGAGGGTATATAATATCACGTGATACAGATAGAGGGTATATAATATCACATGATACAGACAGAGGGTATATAATATCACGTGATACAGACAGAGGGTATATAATATCACATGATACAGATAGAGGGTATATAATATCACATGATACCGACAGAGGGTATATAATATCACGTGATACAGACAGAGGGTATATAATATCACGTGATACAGATAGAGGGTATATAATATCACGTGATACAGACAGAGGGTATATAATATCACGTGATACAGATAGAGGGTATATAATATCACATGATACAGATAGAGGGTATATAATATCACGTGATACAGACAGAGGGTATATAATATCACGTGATACAGATAGAGGGTATATAATATCACGTGATACAGACAGAGGGTATATAATATCACGTGATACAGACAGAGGGTATATAATATCACATGATACAGACAGAGGGTATATAATATCACGTGATACAGATAGAGGGTATATAATATCACGTGATACAGATAGAGGGTATATAATATCACATGATACAAACAGAGGGTATATAATATCACATGATACAGACAGAGGGTATATAATATCACGTGATACAGATAGAGGGTATATAATATCACGTGATACAGACAGAGGGTATATAATATCACGTGATACAGACAGAGGGTATATAATATCACATGATACAGACAGAGGGTATATAATATCACGCGACACAGACAGAGGGTATATAATATCACGTGATACAGACAGAGGGTATATAATATCACGTGATACAGATAGAGGGTATATAATATCACGTGATACAGATAGAGGGTATATAATATCACGTGATACAGATAGAGGGTATATAATATCACATGATACAAACAGAGGGTATATAATATCACATGATACAGACAGAGGGTATATAATATCACGTGATACAGATAGAGGGTATATAATATCACGTGATACAGACAGAGGGTATATAATATCACGTGATACAGACAGAGGGTATATAATATCACATGATACAGACAGAGGGTATATAATATCACGCGACACAGACAGAGGGTATATAATATCACGTGATACAGATAGAGGGTATATAATATCACGTGATACAGATAGAGGGTATATAATATCACGTGATATAAGTCTAGAATCTCCCGTTTTACACATTTAGTTACCGGGCAATTTCCGGTGGTGTTGCGGTTACCATGGAGATGAGACGCGGAAACAGGTGTGGATTTTAGGGCGGGGCTAATTTTAGCTGTGGTTCTGGGTACAACAGGCGGAAATTGGGCGGGATTATTACAGGGGCGGGCAGACTCCTCCTCCTCTCTCAGCGAAACAGGACAACGCTTCCGGTCTCTATCCCCTCATACCCAGACTGGAGCCTCCTCTCTGTCCCCTCATACCCAGACTGGAGCCTCCTCTCTATCCCCTCATACCCAGACAGGAGCCTCCTCTCTGTCCCTTCACACCCAGACAGGAGCCTCCTCTCTGTCCCTTCACACCCAGACAGGAGCCTCCTCTCTGTCCCCTCATACCCAGACAGGAACCTCCTCTCTGTCCCCTCATACCCAGACAGGAGCCTCCTCTCTGTCCCTTCACACCCAGACAGGAGCCTCCTCTCTATCCCCTCATACCCAGACAGGAGCCTCCTCTCTGTCCCCTCATACCCAGACAGGAGCCTCCTCTCTGTCCCCTCATACCCAGACAGGAACCTCCTCTCTGTCCCCTCATACCCAGACAGGAGCCTCCTCTCTGTCCCTTCACACCCAGACAGGAGCCTCCTCTCTATCCCCTCATACCCAGACAGGAGCCTCCTCTCTGTCCCTTCACACCCAGACAGGAGCCTCCTCTCTATCCCCTCACACCCAGACAGGAACCTCCTCTCTATCCCCTCACACCCAGACAGGAGCCTCCTCTCTGTCCCCTCATACCCAGACAGGAACCTCCTCTCTGTCCCTTCACACCCAGACAGGAACCTCCTCTCTATCCCCTCATACCCAGACAGGAGCCTCCTCTCTGTCCCCTCATACCCAGACGGGAGCCTCCTCTGTATCCCCTCATACCCAGACGGGAGCCTCCTCTGTATCCCCTCATACCCAGACGGGAGCCTCCTCTGTATCCCCTCATACCCAGACGGGAGCCTCCTCTGTATCCCCTCATACCCAGACGGGAGCCTCCTCTGTATCCCCTCATACCCAGACGGGAGCCTCCTCTGTATCCCCTCATACCCAGACGGGAGCCTCCTCTGTATCCCCTCATACCCAGACGGGAGCCTCCTCTGTACCCTCATACCCAGACGGGAGCCTCCTCTGTATCCCCTCATACCCAGACGGGAGCCTCCTCTGTATCCCCTCATACCCAGACGGGAGCCTGCTCTGTATCCCCTCATACCCAGACAGGAGCCTCCTCTGTATCCCCTCATACCCAGACGGGAGCCTCCTCTGTATCCCCTCATACCCAGACGGGAGCCTCCTCTGTATCCCCTCATACCCAGACGGGAGCCTCCTCTGTATCCCCTCATACCCAGACGGGAGCCTCCTCTGTATCCCCTCATACCCAGACGGGAGCCTCCTCTCTGTCCCCTCATACTGAGACAGGAGCCTCCTCTCTGTCCCCTCATACCCAGACTGGAGCCTCCTCTCTGTCCCCCTCATACCCAGACTGGAGCCTCCTCTCTGTCCCCTCATACCCAGACTGGAGCCTCCTCTGTATCCCCTCATACCCAGACAGGAGCCTCCTCTCTGTCCCCTCATACCCAGACAGGAGCCTCCTCTCTATCCCCTCATACCCAGACAGGAGCCTCCTCTCTGTCCCCTCATTCCCAGACTGGAGCCTCGTCTGTATTCCCTCATACCCAGTGAAGAGAATAATGGTCTCCAATTGTCCGTCCTTTAACCCCTAAGACCCTGTCTTAGGCACACCTTGAGTTAACTCTCCTTCTGCGCAGGGAGAGAGAAATCCGTTAAAGAAACCACACGAGACATGTATCTCAGTCTGGCATTTCTCTCTGCCTTCCAACGGTTTTTGACACATATTTATACCTGTGTCAAGGCGTTGTCTCTTTATTTCATTGGTTAACATTTCAAAACATAACATAGTTCATTGGCCAGTTTCAATACAGGTCTGGTGACACATTTCTGGACAGTCCCGTGGCCCGAGGCATGTGATCTCTTGAGGCATGTGATTTCTTGAGACATACTAGCCAAACCCATCAGCACTTTTTTTTCACTTGAGAGAAACTTGCAAACATCAGCATCATTGTCATTTTAAAGACATTTGCAAACATATTGAGAAGTGAAACTTAATCCTATAATACTGCTGATTATCAATTTATCTTAAAACTATTTCTTATATTTAAACCTTAATTTATCTATTAATATTATAATTCATGGGGTGTTATTTAACTACTTATAGGGTCCTTCTTGTAGGTTAGCAGATGGTGGTCTGAGGATTCCTTTTCCTTCAATCCCTTCTTAGAATCATAGTATGATCATACTATTTGATTCTTTCTTTGTTTCATCTATCTACTGTAAGTTAGTATGGGTTGGGGAGCGAGACCCTGTAAAGCTTCGCGAGTATAATTAACAAATCTCTGCTGGTTATAATATAAATAGTTAATCCAATCTACATTCTTATTAATAGTAACAAGAGGTGCTAGGAATGACTCAAACCCTGCCTTTACCTGATCCCTTGCTTTAAATTCATCAGGGACCCCTCTTGGTACCCCTATAACATCAATATAGACATGCGGATCAAGACTACCTTGTGGACTTGGACTTCCCTTTTCCTGTGACGTGAGCTAATATTTGGAATTTCCTCAGGATCCGAAACAATATGAAATCCCATTATGGCCTTAGCTAGGGCACATTCACCTGACCATTGAAGGGGCAGACGCGCCCTAATCTTGAGGTCTCCACATATCCAGTATAGATCCCCAATCAGAAAAACTTGATTCTGTAACTTAGTACTGTTGATATTGCTATAATTGGCACAATAACCCTCGGGGAAGAAGGTGAGGTTCCTACCTTTTTCTGCTGACCTATAGCAGGTATAGTTCCCTGGGTAAACATGTATCCCTTCTCCTGGTTGTGGGAGGCGTGTTAGTATGGGGTAGCTATTCTTCCAATATTCACATAAACTCTGGCTATCAGTGGTGTTAGTATATAAACTAAGAAAACATTCTTCTACATCTTGCGGAATATTAAAAGGTACGGTGCCTAGATGTGGTCCTAGCAGCACCACACACATAACAATTGTACGGTTATTGTTTAGGGCACTAAATTTTACCCATTCTAGCCAAACATTTACATCTGAAAATCCTGTTTCCATTGCTATACTGTCTTCATAGGTGGGATTGGCTATTGATTTGGTGTTAGGTAGGAGAGGAGGTCGTCTCACTACCTCTCATATTTCCTGGGTAGGAATGGGTTTCTTCTTCCTCTATAAATGGCCATATCTTGGAGTTTGAACTTGTATCGAGGGAATTTGGTTGTGGCAGTTGCGTATATTCCCATCTGTTAACTACTGCATCAGAGGTACCATATCCCATATTGCCCGTGTCCCACCCCACTGCGCCACAATAATCACAATTATATCCCCAGTACTCATCGGTTACACATATATATACAGTTGCCTTGTACAGTATCATACTGCAGTAATGGTGGACAATAAAAAAAAAAAACAACAGTGGCCAGACAGTGATGGTTTGGGTTGGGGTTCTTTCTGGTAGGGGTGTGGACAATAGGGGTTGTGACATATGTTCCGAAGGGGGGTAAACATATTATTTCAGTCTTTTTCTTCCCCCACATGCGTCTCCATACTCTTCGAAAAGGATCCTTGGTTGTCATCTTCTCCTTGTGGAAGCCAGGCTTTCTGCCCTCGTGAGTATCTCTTGGTCCGTCCTCTTCCTGATGGAGGCCAAGGCTATTAGCTGCCCCCGTTAGTACCCCTTGTTGAGTCCTTTGTGAATCCGCTGACTCGAGAGGTCCCTTGTTGAATCCGCTTGACTCGAGAGGGTCCCTTGTTGAATCCGCTTGACTCGAGAGGGTCCCTTGTTGAATCCGTGACTCGAGAGGGTCCTTGTTGAATCCAGACTGGGCTGTCCTCTGTCAGTATAGCTGTGCGGGTTACGGCTACCACCGTGGTCTCTGGTCCATAGGCGAAATCCTCTGGTCTTTTTCCTTTCTGTAGCCGCTTTACCAGCACCTTGTCTCCTGGATTAAATGGGTGGGTAGGTTTGTCTGAAAGAAAGGGGAACTTAAATATAACTTCGTCTCTGGTTGTCTCGAGGGTTGAGATCAGCTGCCTAACATATTCATCCCTTATCTGCTCTAAGTCCCCTGTCTCCACTGTTAGCCTACCTGTAGACCATGGTAATGGAAAGGGTCTGCCCATAATTATCTCGAAGGGGAGTAGCCTGTGTTCCTATTAACCGCCATTCTGATTTCAGCCAGAATGATGGGGAGTACCAATTTCCAATTCTTTAGCTCTTCTGTGGTTGCATATTTTTGTAAGGTACAAAATAATTGGTCCCCATCCATTGTGGGAGGTCGCAAAACCCGGCATTACTAGTTTAGCTATGTCCTGTTGTGCTGCTCGTTTAGCTGCTTGGTCAGCCAGATGATTCCCTTTTGCAATAGGATCTGAGGCTCTGGTGTGTGCTCTACAATGTAACACCGCTATCTGAGAGGGCATAAGAATGCTTGCTAGGAGGTCCGTGACCAGGGTCGAATGGGAAATCTTCTTGCCATCTGCGGCCACAAATCCCCTCTTTTCCCATATCGTCCCATGGTCATGGACCACACCATAAACATATTTGGAGTCAGTGTATATCGTGACAGGTCTACCCGCATAGAGCCTGCAGGCTCGTGTTAATGCAATCAGTTCTGCTGCCTGGGCAGACTGGTAGGGTACAGGCCCTGACTCTAGAACAGTGTCAGGGAGTTGAACCACTGCATAGCCTGCATTATAAGTGTTGTCATTGGGGCGGGTACAGGAGCCGTCAACAAAGACGACATCTGCGTCCGGAACAGGTGTTGACATGAGATCAGGGCGGGGTGCAGTTTCAGACTCAATGGAGAGAGCACAGTCATGTTCGAGTGGGATGGTATCTGAGGGATTCTTAAGACCCAGTAAAGCGTTTAGGATTGGTGCTGGACCAGAGACACTTGAACTGTATTCTATGTGCAGTGCAGGGTTGCTTAGCAGTGTGACTTCATATCCACTAAAGCGCTGTGACATGTGCTGTGTATGTATGCCCTTAAGTAAAAATAAAACATCATGGGTTGTGTGTAGGTGAGTTTCGTACCCTAATGTGTATTGGCTTGCCATACTAACGGCCATTGCACATGCTGCCAGGGCACGCAAACAGGCCGGCATCCCTTGTACCGTTACTGGCAGAATCTTTGAAAAAAATACTACGGGGCACAACCGGCCCCCATGTTCTTGCGTCAGTACCACAGCCAGGGTTTTACAATTGTCCCTTGCAAACAGATGAAATGAAAGTACATAATCAGGGAGGCCTAGCGCGGGGCTTATCATCATTGCATTTCTGAGAACCTTAAAGCATTTAACATTTCATTAGACCACGTTATCACATTGGATTGACCCAACAGGGTGGCTTGTCTCAGAATGTTATCGTAGTAGGAGCAGTCAGGGATCCACTGTCTGCAATAGTTTATCATGCCTAAGAATGACAGCATGTCCTTCTTAGTTTTCGGGTTGACCAGGCCCGTGACAGACTGGACTCTCTTCTGACTGATGCTCCGTTCCCCCTGTCTGAGAACAAACCCTAAATATTCAACTTGCGTTTGACACCACTGCATTTTTTTTAAGGGAAACCTTGTGCCCACATTCCTGTAACCAACTAAGAAATGATTTACCATCCTCCCGGCAGGCCTCCTCTGATGGACTGCATACGAGGAGATCATCCACGTATTGCAGCAGGACAGAACCATGGCTGGGGTGCCAGAATTTCAGAGTGGCCTGCAGTACAATACTGTAGACCACCGGGGCGTCAACGTACCCCTGAGATAACCTTTTCCATGTAAATTGGGTGCCTTCAAATGAAAATGCAAAAAGCAATGCCGTTTCCGGATGTACAGGGATGCTAATAAAAAAAATGCATTCTTCAGGTCAATTACAGAAAAATGTGTATGTGTAGTAATGATGTAATGTCCGGGACTATTGGTGCAATGGGGATGACAAGGGAGTTAATGGCGCGTAGTCTTGAACAAACCGCACTGTACCATCGGTTTGTTCACGGGTTAATTGGGGTACTGAAGGGGGAGACTACAGGTTCCAGGATACCATCCTGTAGAAACTGGTCAATCATAGGACGTAGTCCGTCCTCTTTCTCTTTTTGACAATGTTTAAAAATTCTATTAATATCTTCTATTTCTATCGCCTTTTTAAGTAACTTATTCCCCACGGTCATAAATGGAAAATGGGTTTTGTTGGTGTTATTCTCATATCTTAAGGGCTTATTAATGGCGATCCTTTGTTATATACGAGTGGCCATAATAACGAAAGCCAGTATATATTTTTCTGCCTTTTTTTTCTTTTTTTTTTTTCTCGCCTTTGGATGTGGATGGGGCCGAAGGTTTCAAATCCTCCATTGCCCCTACCGCACCCAAGACCTCTGTCTCAGTAAAGGGACGGATATATGGATTGTCTATAAGACGGAGGGGGTCGTGGTTCCCAGCTGGCACGGGGTATTTCTTGTTTATTCCGTGATATACTCTGTTCTATTTTATGCAGTCTGGCGCTGTCAGAGGACAATGGGGTCTTCTCTCTACATTGTTTACTTTGCCTGTTAACTAGTATTCTGTCACCATTAACCTTGTCCCCCCTCCCCAATTTCATATACTGCATGTCCCACTGAGGGTCTCCCTGATAATAGGGCCATGCCTCTGGTGTCGTCGAGACATAATCCTTTCACTATATCCATATAGAATGGGCTGTGGTCTCCCTGTCTGAGGAAAGGATCACAACTCCCACTGCTTCTGTCCATCCCGCTAGATTATCCATGGGTTAATTAAATAGCAATCTGTGCCCCCTACTCGTGCTACATAATCTTTACAAAACTCTCCTATTTTCAGTAAGGGATATTCTTTAACCTTGCTACTTTAAATACCCATGGTTAGTTGTACAATTGAATAATCAGGCAGGTAAAATAGAGAAAAAAAAAAAAGAGAGGCTCTTCACAGTGCTCGAAAAGAAAAACAATTTAAATTCTTACTATATATATATATATTATCTATGCCACATGGATCAACAAAAGATGAGCTAATTTAAGGATAAGTAATAAAAACTTATTTAGTGAATCCTCCCCTAATCTCGAGAATCAAACTTCTAATCTTTTGCTTTTTATTTTGTAGTTATATAATTCCTTTATATCATAAACAAAAATTATAAACCACAATCCAATAGTATATAAACCAGCCTCACAATATATGCATCTCCGGTTAGTAACTGCATACATGACCAACATCATCCACCCCATCAGTCAGCAACTAACACACAAATGGCCAACAAACACCTCTGCCCAATACAACATGCACCTCACAGCAAACAATGTTCAACCAGTCAGCTCTTATATATACATATATATATACACAGTACCATCAGTATACAATGGGGCAAAGTCTGCCTACCTTACAGATTTTCCTGCCACCCAATTAACTTTATCACTCTAATAATATATATACTTTACAATATATACATATAATTTACTCCTATTTATCACAACTGAGGACGTCTGTCTTACCTTACAGATCGTTCAACAGTGAATCTTAACACTCTAACATTCTTATACTCTAATATTCTTATACTCTATACATTTTATGAGGGTTAACGCAAGGTGTGATCAATTGGACATATAATGTCCCTTTATGAATGTGGTCCCTGACCCACTCCTTTAAATAAAACGGCCCCTGGCAACGTTTTCTTTTAATTTGTAATAAACGGCCCCTGGCAACGTTTCCTTTTAATTTGTATCCCTGATACACTATAGGACATGGACAACTAATTTTAGTTCGAGATAAACGCTGTCATTGCCCTCGTCCAGACAAGACAATATACTCACCAGGACGAGGGGTGACTGTTCATTTCGGCAGTGCCTCCAGATTGAAGAGAATAATGGTCTCCAATTGTCCGTCCTTTAACCCCTAAGACCCTGTCTTAGGCACACCTTGAGTTAACTCTCCTTCTGCGCAGGGAGAGAGAAATCCGTTAAAGAAACACACGAGACATGTATCTCAGTCTGGCATTTCTCTCTGCCTTCCAACGGTTTTTGACACATATTTATACCTGTGTCAAGGCGTTGTCTCTTTATTTCATTGGTTAACATTTCAAAACATAACATAGTTCATTGGCCAGTTTCAATACAGGTCTGGTTGACACATTTCTGGACAGTCCCGTGGCCCGGGCATGTGATTCTTGAGGCATGTGATTTCTTGAGACATACTAGCCATCAGCACTTTTTTTTCACTTGAGAGAAACTTGCAAACATCAGCATCATTGTCATTTTAAAGACATTTGCAAACATATTGAGAAGTGAAACTTAATCCTATAATACTGCTGATTATCAATTTATCTTAAAACTATTTCTTATATTTAAACCTTAATTTATTCATTAATATTCTAATTCATGGGGTGTTATTTAACTACTTATAGGGTCCTTCTTGTAGGTTAGCAGATGGTGGTCTGAGGATTCCTTTTCCTTCACCCAGACAGGAGCCTCTGTATCCCCTCATACCCAGACAGGAGCCTCCTCTCTGTCCCCTCATACCCAGACAGGAGCCTCCTCTGTATCCCCTCATACCCAGACAGGAGCCTCCTCTCTGTCCCCTCATACCCAGACAGGAGCCTCCTCTCTGTCCCCTCATACCCAGACTGGAGCCTCCTCTCTGTCCCCTCATACCCAGACTGGAGCCTCCTCTCTGTCCCCTCATACCCAGACTGGAGCCTCCTCTCTGTCCCCTCATACCCAGACTGGAGCCTCCTCTCTGTCCCCTCATACCCAGACTGGAGCCTCCTCTCTGTCCCCCTCATACCCAGACTGGAGCCTCCTCTGTATCCCCTCATACCCAGACAGGAGCCTCCTCTCTGTCCCCTCATACCCAGACAGGAGCCTCCTCTCTGTATCCCCTCATACCCAGACAGGAGCCTCCTCTCTGTATCCCTCCTACCCAGACAGGAGCCTCCTCTCTATCCCCTCATACCCAGACAGGAGCCTCCTCTCTGTCCCCTCATACCCAGACAGGTGCCTCCTCTCTATCCCCTCATACCCAGACTGGAGCCTCCTCTCTATCCCCTCATACCCAGACTGGAGCCTCCTCTCTATCCCCTCCTACCCAGACTGGTGTCTCCTCTCTATCCCCCTCATACCCAGACAGGTGCCTCCTCTCTGTCCCCTCATACCCAGACAGGAGCCTCCTCTCTGTCCCCTCATACCCAGACAGGAGCCTCCTCTCTATCCCCTCATACCCAGACTGGAGCCTCTGTATCCCCTCATATCCAGACATCTGATAATATGACACAGGATAATTCTCATTTTTCCAGCTTTATAAGCTGGAAAAATTAGCTCCTTCTTATTCCCCCCTCTAACTCTGCTCCATTTTCTGACTTCTCCATAATTGTTGATGGTATCACTATCCTTCCTTCGGCACAAGTCCGTTGCCTCGGAGTGACTCTTGACTCCAGTCTTTCCTTCAGCCCCTACATCCAATCACTCTCATCATCTTGCCGCAATCACCTCCGTAACATTGCCAAAATTCGTCCATTTCTGACTGCTAACACCACCAAACAACTTATCCACTCGCTTGTTATCTCCCGCCTGGACTACTGCAACAACCTCCTGCCTGGCCTTCCTATCTCCCGCCTCTCCCCCCTGCAGTCCATCCTAAACACAGCAGCCCGGCTTATCCATCTCTCCCGTCGCTCTGTCTCTGCTGCTCCTCTCTGTGAATCCCTGCGCTGGTTCCACATCAGAATCAAATTCAAACTACTCACCCTGACCTACAAAACCCTCCCTAACGCCGCCCCTGACTACCTGTCCTCCCTAACGCTGCCCCTCACTACCTGTCCTCCCTAACGCCGCCCCTCACTACCTGTCCTCCCTAACGCCGCCCCTCACTACCTGTCCTCCCTAACGCCGCCCCTCACTGCCTGTCCTCCCTAACGCCGCCCCTCACTGCCTGTCCTCCCTAACGCCGCCCCTCACTGCCTGTCCTCCCTAACGCCGCCCCTCACTGCCTGTCCTCCCTAACGCCGACCCTCACTGCCTGTCCTCCCTAACGCCGCCCCTCACTGCCTGTCCTCCCTAACGCCGCCCCTCACTGCCTGTCCTCCCTAACGCCGCCCCTCACTAACGCCGACCCTCACTAACACCGACCCTCACTACTAAGGATGAGCCGAACTCCCCCCGAGTTCGGTTCAGAGCCGAACCTGAACTTTCCAAATGTCCGAATCCGAACTCAACACAAGTCAATGGGGCTGAAAATTCGGTTTTTAGAGTGCCCTCCAAGAGGGCATATATGCTAGATATTTGCCATAAAACGTGTATGGGGGTCCGGTTAGTGCCCTGGTGGACAGGAAACAAGGACACAAAGTTTAAAAAAAAAAGCTTTTTAAGGGACAGTGAGTTTTCCATGAAGTAAAGGTTAAAAATATAAACGAAAAATTCCTTCAAATATCGTGCCTAGGAGGTCCCCATAACCTGCCCGTGAAGTGGTGGATTTCTAGGATGTATAGAAACATTTAATAACAAAAAAATGATGTTTCAAATGATGGTAAACAGTTTTCCTTTAATCTATCAATAAACAACTGCTTGGGGAGGCAGCCTGTATGAAAAGAGGAGACATTTTCGGATACGCAGAAAAAGTTTAGTGATTTTTTTTTTGGCTAAATTATTGTGAAACTTATGCAGGCTTTGGATGAAAGTAACAATAGGTGCTTTAAGGTTGGGGTCTGACTAGCGCACTTTTAACGTGTGTTTAGGCGCACTTAATCGCCAAAACAGTAATTGAATTTAAGCAAGCATGGGATAGGCATAAGGCTGTCCTAAACAAAAGATAAATCCAGGTAAAGTATCCATGTAATTGGGCAGACTAGATGGGCCGAAAGGTTCTTATCTGACGACATTTTTCTATGTTTCTAATCACGGCCGCACTAGCAGCAAATGACACGCAATGACGGCCAATATACGAAGTACGGCCGCACAAAAATCTGGCCGCGCAACACGAGTGGAAAATGAACGCATTTTTTCGAGAACGCTGAACCGCTAGTACTGACGTACAGAGTGTGCTGCGTCCGTATAGTGGCGTGTGTGCATGATTAGGAGATGTCAGACACTGCTCATGTCCGGCCAACATAACGTCCAGACACCCAAAGTTTCCTGGTTTGGATCCGTAAAAAAAGCACGCACAAAAATGCACGTCGTAGCGCTTTCCGTGAAAAAACACCTCAATGCGTTCGGACGCACTTTTTGATGTTCGCTGCGAAAAATGCGTTGTTTGACCCTAGCCTAAAATTGGGCCTTTAGCGTCGGCAACAGTGCCGTCACACAGTCTCACAGGCGTCAGTGGCAGTGCAGCCAAATATTGTGCCTTTGGTGCCAGGCCAGCAAGTTCCATCATACAGTAACCCCTCTGTGGTATTGTGGAAGAGTGCAGGGGTGGACCATGCGGTCAGGGCTGGTGCTAGACTATTTTGCGCCTAGGCAAGACCAGCTACTTGCACCCCCCCCCCAAAAAAAAAAAATGACACAACATGAAACTGCTAAATTTCTTTTTACTTACGAATAAAGTTTTGAAAAGCACCAATAGTAAAGGTTAAATAAACTGTATTAAACCATTTTAAATTAACTCAATTTATCTAATTTTAATTTGTTTAATAAACGGAAAAAAATAATAAGAGTTGTCACATAAGTTTCAATTTCAGACACATCAAAATTTCACTTTGCGTGCCTTATCCTTTGCAAATTTTCATCATGCGTATATATATACATATTGCCCAGGCCAGCTCAAATCATGTGTATATATATATTGCCCAGGCCAATCCCCTGGTGGAGATAGGGGGTTCATTTGAACCCCGATATCTCCAGGCATCTAGTGGGTCACGGAGGGTGTCAATCGAAAGGCCTGAGCATGGCCTTTCGAATGATACCCAACATGACCAGGTATAAAGTAAAAAAAATAAAATAAAAACGTATTTTTTTTTGTGTGTTTTTATTAATGCAGCAATATTGTTCACATTGCAATTATATTGTGAACGATGATGCACTACTGATTTTTTTTCTATGGGTTGCGTTTGCTATAAATCACATAATTCCCCCCACAAAATGAAACGAGTCCCCATTTCTAATTTTTGTTAGGCTTGTGCACCGATTTTTTTTTCGGTTCGATTCGGTTCGATTTTTCAGATTTTTAAACTTTTCGATTCGGCCCGTTTCGACCGATTTCGGTTTCGATTCGATTCGGCACGTTTTTCGGGTACATTTTTTTTTTCGGAATTTCGACCATTTTTCGTATTTTTCGTGTCACTGTGCTCGGTTTTGTATCGACTTTTCGTAATTTCGGAATTTTCGTTTTTCGGAATTGCACATTTTTCGGAATATCGACCATTTTTCGTATTTTTCGTGTCATTTTGCCCGTTTTTTGTATCGACTTTTCGTTTTTTCCCAAAAATTTCGTTTTTCAGAAATTTTCGTTTTTACAAAATTTTCGTTTTTCAGAAATTTTCTTTTTTACAAAATTTTCGTTTTTCCGAAAATTTTCGTTTTTCCGAAAATTTTCGTTTTTTGGAAAATCTGTTCTCCTCGTTTGACACATTTCAAGTCCATTCGAAAAATCCGAAAATTTTCGTTTCGGCTCGGAAAACATTTCGGATCTGAAATTTTCGGATCTAAAATTTTTCGGAAATTCGGCCGCATCCGAAAACACGAATTGGGAAATTTCGTGAAAATTCCGAAATTCCGAAACCCGAAACGCACATCCCTAATTTTTGTACAAGCGCACACCATAGAAAACATAACCGCAAACGCTCATGTGCTAAAATGTGAAAAAAAACAACACTTTACACACTGCAGATGATTAAAAATTCTATTTTTATTGCATTCTTTTCATAATATACAGCCAGGACAGGACGTATACATATAAAAATGATATATTATTAGTCTGCCGGAAAGAACGATATCTAACATGTCGGTCATTTAACAAAATGTGGCTTCAAAATCGCGTTTAAACATGATGAGCGAAAGCGATAAAAATGAGCTGAACACACAGCGGTGAAATACAGCATATTAGAAGTTTTAGGAGGGAAATTAACACTTCTCAAATCTCAATCAGAAGCAGACACCACCCCACCCCCTCACCCTCAGTATAGTCTACAATGTATCAAATTGATTAGACCAGACTAAAACATCTGTTGTTATGACATTTGAAAAACACAGGTCATTTAGAGGTGAGAACATTAGTTTTTAATTCAATATCTAATAAACCGTTGCTTATATTCTGCAGTAAAGAGTCTCTTTATTTCTAGATTTTTTAGTATTTTTTTAAGCATTTTCTATACTTTTTTCAAATTTTTTTTTTAACTCGAACCGGACACACCCAAAAAGTTCGAAGTTCGGGTTGAACTCCGAACCGAACAGCTCATCCCTACTCACTAACGCCGCCCCTCACTACCTGTCCTCACTAACGCCGCCCCTCACTACCTGTCCTCCCTAACGCCGCCCCTCATTACCTGTCCTCCCTAACGCCGCCCCTCACTACCTGTCCTCCCTAACACCGCCCCTCACTACCTGACCTCCCTAACACCGCCCCTCACTACCCGTCCTACCTAACGCCGCCCCTCACTACCCGTCCTCCCTAATGCCGCCCCTCACTAGCCGTCCTCCCTAACGCCGCCCCCCACTACCCGTCCTCCCTAACGCCGCCCCTCACTACCCGTCCTCCCTAACGCCGCCCCTCACTACCCGTCCTCTCTAACGCCGCCCCTCACTACCTGTCCTCTCCTAACGCCGCCCCTCACTACCTGTCCTCCTAACGCCGCCCCTCACTACCTGTCCTCCCTAACGCCGACCCTCACTACCTGTCCTCCCTAACGCCGCCCCTAACTACCTGTCCTCCCTAACGCCGCCCCCACTACCTGTCCTCCCTAACGCCGCCCCCACTACCTGTCCTCCCTAACGCCGCCCCTCACTACCTGTCCTCCCTAACGCCGCCCCTCACTACCTGTCCTCCCTAACGCCGCCCCTAACTACCTGTCCTCCCTAACGCCGCCCCTCACTACCTGTTCCTCCCTAACGCGCCCCTCACTACCTGTCCTCCTAACGCCGCCCCCACTACCTGTCCTCCCTAACGCGCCCCTCACTACCTGTCCTCCCTAACGCCGCCCCTAACTACCTGTCCTCCCTAACGCCGCCCCTCACTACCTGTCCTCCCTAACGCCGCCCCCACTACCTGTCCTCTCCTAACGCCGCCCCCCACTACCTGTCCTCCTAACGCCGCCCCTCACTACCTGTCTCCCTAACGCCGCCCCTCACTACCTGTCCTCCCTAACGCCGCCCCCCACTACCTGTCCTCCCTAACGCCGCCCCTCACTACCTGTCCTCCCTAACGCCGCCCCCCACTACCTGTCCTCCCTAACGCCGCCCCTCACTACCTGTCCTCCCTAAAGCCGCCCCTCACTACCTGTCCTCCCTAACGCCGCCCCTCACTACCTGTCCTCCCTAACGCCGCCCCTCTCTACCTGTCCTCCCTAACGCCGCCCCTCTCTACCTGTCCTCCCTAACGCCGCCCCTCTCTACCTGTCCTCCCTAACGCTGCCCCTCTCTACCTGTCCTCCCTAACGCCGCCCCTCTCTACCTGTCCTCCCTAATCACCAAATACACCCCAGCCTGTCCCCTACGATCCAACAATGACCTGCGCCTGGCATCCTCCATCATTACCTCTTCACGTGCCAGATTGCAGGATTTGTCTCGTGCGGCGCCGACCCTATGAAATGCGCTTCCTCACAATATCAGACTGTCCCCAAATCTGGCTTAATTTAAACGCTCCCTAAAGACCCTTCTGTTTAGGGAAGTGACCACCCGACTCCGTAACAAGACATCCGACCAACCCAAAAACAGTCCTCACCTCACCCTACATTAACACATCACTGCAGCCCCCCCTCCTGTTTCTAATCCCCTCCCCCATCTAGATCCCCACGGGAATAGGGTCCTGTCTCCTGTATGTATTGTAGAATTGTCCTGTCTTTACCCATTACATCTTGCACAGCGCTGCAGAATGTGTTGGCGCTTAATAAATAGCAATTTTTAAGATCTTATTATTATCACGTAGATTTGGGTTAATTGTCTGTAGAATGAGCCCCGCTCCGCAGGACAGGTACTCGGTAACGCTGAGCTCGGGCATTTTAAGTTAAGCACTCCAAGAGTAAAACAAAGCACGTGTAAGATATCAGCAATATAAAATACACACCATAAGGACATTTCATTATTTGGTGATAACGGTCCTTTAAAAACTGGCCATGTGAATTAGTCATGCAACGTGTCCTTGTATTTTTAGATACATCGCTGTGTACGCGCTTTCCTCTTTTTGTCTCTTGCGAAACTGACCAATGACCTTGTAACTGCTAAATCTAATGGGTGCTACTCTCTGCTGATCCTTCTTGACCTCTCTGCCGCTTTTCATACAGTTGACCACTCGCTCCTCTTTCAAACTCTTAGTGATATAGGCCAGCAAGCTGCTGTTCTTTCAAGGTACTCTTCCTACCTGTCCCAATGATGTCTCTCTGCCGTTTTGAATTGGATGTCTTGCCGCTTCGTTAAACTCAATCTCGCCAAAAATGAAATTCTCATTATTCCTCCCTCCAAGAAAAACCCAATACCACCTATATCTCTACAAGTAAATGGACGCTCATTAGCTCGACGCCTCAAGCTCACTGCCTTGGTGTCACTTTTTATTCTGACCCAAATTCTCTCTCCACGTCTAGTGACCAGATCTTGTTACAATCAACTCAAGAAAATCGCCTGCGTCCAGGGCCGGCGGTAACGTAAGGCGGCACAGGCGGCCGCCTTACTATCTGGCCTCCTACCAGTTTGAGGGGGCAGAATTTTTGACCGGCCGCTGGCTGGGGAGAGACCTGGCGCAGCGCAGCACCACCTCACTCTGGCCCAGCGAGCGGAGGTGGCGCCCTGCTGATGTCGTCATTGGTGGGGGCGGGCCAGGCGCCGCCATCTTGGTGGAGACCAATAGGGGCAGAGTCTGCCACTATCTTGGTCTCCACCAAGATGGCAGCACCCATGGGGTGGGTCTCCCTAGGTGAGCAGCCGTTGGAAGCATGCCGCTTGGCCTCTTGCCAGAGATGGGAACCACCTGGCCAGTGCGCGATCTTGCGAGAACGTGGCTGGTCAGGTGGTTCCCAGCGAGCGGCCAAGCTGCAGCATGCCTGCGGCTGCTCGCCTCGTGGAGAAAACGCCAGCGGAGCCAGCATAGGGCCAGGTGAGCTGCTGCCTGGGGGCAATATATACCCATATGTGAGCTGGTGGAAAATATACCCATATGTGAGCTGGGGGAAATATACCCATGTGTGAGCTCTGGGGGCAAATATACCCATATGTGAGATGGGGGCAAATATACCTGTGTGAGCTGGGGCTATATATATATATCCATGTGAGCTGGGGGCAATATATATACCCTTGTGTGCTGGGGCAAGTATATCCATGTGAGCTGGGGGCAATATATATGTATCTGGGCATGTTCTTGTCTGAGGTCGCTATATATATAATCTGGACATGTTCTGAGGTGTGTGTGTGTGTATATATATATATATATATATATATATACATACATATATCTGGACGTGTTCTGGTCTGTATATACGTATCTGAGTGGGCATGATATCGGTGAGTACCTGAAAAAAAGTATTGGTACTTGTACTCGGTCTTAAAGTGGTATCGGTGCAACACTAGAGTGTGTATATGTGTGTGTGTATATAGAGATTATTATGGCACCTCTCTCCTGATTGGCTTGACATGACACAGGTGGGGGAGGGCACCAAAACGCACCTTCGCCTGACTAGACAAAAATGCTTGCACCGGCTCTGCCCGCGTCCGCCCCTTTCTGATGCAAGATACTGCGAAGGTGCTGGTTCATGCTCTTGTCATTTCATGAGTCACGACTTGATTACTGCAACTCGCTCCTTATTGGCTCCAACTCCCGTTTTGCCCCTTTGCAGTTTTGTAATGAATGCAGGTGCCAGGCTTATTTTTCTCACCAGACGCACCTCGTGTACCTCCCCCTCTGCCGGTCCCTCCATTGGCTTCCTGTACCTCCCCCCTCTGCCGGTCCCTCCATTGGCTTCCTGTACCTCCCCCTCTGCCGGTCCCTCCATTGGCTTCCTGTATATCCCCCCCTCTGCCGGTCCCTCCATTGGCTTCCTGTACATCCCCCCTGCCGGTCCCTCCATTGGCTTCCTGTACCTCCCCCCCCTCTGCCGGTCCCTTCATTGGCTTCCTGTACATTTCAGGCTACAGTTTAAAATACTGACGCTCATGTTCAAATCACTCAATAACTCAACTCCTTCCTACATGTCTTCATTACTCCGCAAGCACGTCCCATCTAGACAACTCTGGGCGGCAGGCAACCTCCGCCTGTCCTCTGTCTACACGTGCACGACCAACTCTCGCTTCCAAGACTTCTCTTGGGCAGCTCCGGTCCTGTGGAATGACTTTCCTCACCCTATCAAACTCTCCCCTGATCTTAGGGCCTTCACGAAATCCCTCAAAACCCATCTCTTTAGATAAGCCAATCGCATCACTGATACACAGGATTGAAGCTGCTTCTATGGCTCTACTAGGGCTGAAACAACTAATCGATGATTAAAATAGTTGTCAACTATTTCCATTATCGATTAATCGGTGTTGATTTAATCGTCCTGTGTGCAGCATACACTGTTTAGAGTCAGACTAAGTTAAACGTAAATAGCCTCAGCTTCAGAGCTGATTGGAGAAGACGCGCTGCTGCTTTACTAGGTAGGATTTAGTTCTAGGGTTATGTCAGACACAACCAGTTTGTTTTTATTCCGTTTGCAACAGTAGAACTAGAACACAAACAATAGGATACTGTCACTGGGTGAAGGAGCTGTATGCCTGTGTTTTATCCCTGCTTGAAGCTGGAGTCCTGTGCCACCACCCGACCCTCCCTGCCACACCCTTTGTTCGGGAACTGCCATTCCCTCCCTTTAGTCTGGTCCCTTTCCCCAAACTCACTCCCACACTCAGATCCAGTCTTTTGTCCATACCCACTCCCTCTCACACTCAGGTCAAGTGAGCAAAGGCACTCCCTTTCACCTCCAGTTCCTCCTCCCACTCAGTTTAATCACGGAATTCTCTAAAAGGGACACTCAATGCACCCTGACCACGTTAGCTTATTAACCCCGATTTCATGCTGACATCATCATCTATGACCAAGTGCTTGTAGCCATGTTCATTTGAGAAAGCAAACATGAGCTTAAGCTGCGCATGCAGCATCAACCCATCCCTCTGACCAAGTGCTCTCATACCTTGTGTGAAAAGTACACAAGATACGCAATTTGCGTATATACGTACGAAAGTTACGTACGCTACGCAAATTACTTATGAAAAAGGGGGAGGAGTTGGTTATTTTTTTTTTTTACACAAAATCACAAAATTCCTCTTACGTAAACAAATGTTATACTTTTTTTTAATCCGATGAATCGAAATAATAAATCGACCAACTAATCGATTTATGAGAATAATCGTTCGTTGCAGCCATAGGCTCCACCATTCCTGAAACCCTGGCATTAATGATCCTGCTGTCCAGTAAAACTCTCCTTGTCTTCCTCAACTCCAATCCCTCTAGATCAGTGTTTCCCAAACCTGTCCTGGGGACCCTCAACCAGGCCAGATTCTGCAGATCACCTGGGGGAAAAGACTGAATCCTGCAATCACTGAGCAGCAAATCATATCACCTGTGCTGTGCTTCAGATATCCTGCAAACCTGGCGAGGCGGATGGTCCTGAGGACAGGTTTAGGAAACACTGCTCTAGATTGTAAGCTCCTATGAGCAGGGCCCTCTACACCTAGTGTTTCCATCCTATGTCTGTTTATATATCTTGTTCCCTTTGGTTATTGTAAAGCGCTGCGGAAACTGTTGACGCCATATGATAATAATTTTACTCCTATTTTGTCCATTGCTCCCTGAAGCTTTTCTGCACAACTTGTGCTTTATGTACGTTGCATATTGAAGGATTCGCAGACTTTACGTACACAACCTTTTTTTTTTTTGGAGAAAGGATTTTACCAGGACGGATACATTGAGATTTCTCTGGTTTTCAGTATGTCCTGGGTGGCGAGTATGTACCGTTAGGTGTCTTGCCCAAGGACACTTACTGGAGAGGTGCTCGTCGGGATCGAACCCATGACTCCACAGGCTCTCTCCATGCAGAGCAGTGATGTTTCCTCTACTCCACCCAAACTTAGGTAGCGCCTGCGCAGAGCTGCACGCTCAGAGCTCAGCTGCGCAGAGCTGCACGGATTGGAGCTGCACGCGCATGCACAGATCTGATCCATCGCTGCCTCTCTTGGTCCGAGGGTGACGTCAGCCGCTCTCTGTGACATCACTGGTGACCGATCTGGTGACTTGGGGGGCACTGCTCAGATCCTGACCACTTTATAAATGTAAGGTCCCTTTAAGGCTAGGGTCAGACTAACGCAGTGCGAACGCGCGTGCAGCCGCACTTTATCACGGCCGTGGTAGCAGCCAATGACGCGCAACGCAAACGGCAAAGGAACGCATTTTTTTCGAGAACGTGATACCGCTAGTACTGACGTACAGAGTGAGCTGCGTCCGCTAGCGGCGTGTGTGCGTGATTAGGAGACGTCAGACGCTGCTAATGTCTGGCCAACATCACGTCCAGATACCCAAAGTTTCCTGGTTTGGATCCGTATGAAATCACGGCCGATATTGCGCATCGTATGACCACTATCGCATATTTCATGAAAAAGTACGTCCATGCATTCGGACGCACTTTTTTACGGACGATGCGAAAAATGCATTCGTCTGACCCTAACCTTAAGGGACAGAAAGACAGGTTTATTCAAAGAGATCCGAATTGCTGGCGAAAGGTAACCGAACGCTGAAATTCAGCGTTTGGTTACCTTTCCTGCCCATTCGGCTGTTCAGAGAGCAGGCAATTCGCCAAATCCTGGCGAAGTGCCTGCACATACGGTGCCTGTTTGAGGGCAGTGAATCCCCATAGAGAAGCACTGCTTTGGCTATTCAGAACAAAAAACAGCAGTGAAAAGTTACCGAATTGCCCTGCTGTTCGGTGTTTTCATTTGACAGTTTTATTTAGGCGAATCCCATAGGCTTCAATGTTAAAAATATTCCTGTTTTAATTCAATATCTAATAAACCATTCATCAAAATCAAAATAAGCTTTATTGCAGGACCAAATACATTTTAGCATTGCCAAAGCATATGGGGAGGAGGGGGGGGGTAGTGGGACATATATATGGGGGGGGAATGGGCAAGTCCATGGACATTATCAGGGGTAAGGAATGAAGGGGGATGGGGGCGAGTCCGTGTTGGGGATTTATAAGTCCAGGATCTCTCATGTTCCTCTCAGTCTGTGACATTCTGTGACGTATTGGGCAGATATTTTCACCGCCGGCTCCTCTTCTCCCAGTATGATGTGGAGTTTCCCCGTCTCTTCTCCCAGTATGATGCGGAGTTTCCTCGTCTCTTCTCCCAGTATGATGCAGAGTTTCCTCGTCTCTTCTCCCAGTATGATGCGGAGTTTCCTCGTCTCTTCTCCCAGTATGATGTGGAGTTTCCTGGTCTCTTCTCCCAGTATGATGTGGAGTTTCCTGGTCTCTTCTCCCAGTATGATGTGGAGTTTCCTCGTCTCTTCTCCCAGTATGATGCGGAGTTTCCTCGTCTCTTCTCCCAGTATGATGCGGAGTTTCCTCGTCTCTTCTCCCAGTATGATGTGGAGTTTCCTGGTCTCTTCTCCCAGTATGATGTGGAGTTTCCTGGTCTCTTCTCCCAGTATGATGTGGAGTTTCCTCGTCTCTTCTCCCAGTATGATGTGGAGTTTCCTCGTCTCTTCTCCCAGTATGATGTGGAGTTTCCTCGTCTCTTCTATAGAGGTGAAGTCCGGGATGAGAGCGGAGAGTCTCTGGAAGTGAGTTTCCCTCAGTGCTGAGTACTTGGGGCACTGTAGGAGGAAGTGGACCTCATCTTCCCGGGCCTCCTGGTCACAATGCTGGCACAGTCTATTCTCCCTGGGCTTGTAGGTCTGTCTATGCCGCCCTGATTGGATTTCCAGGCTGTGGGCGCTCAGTCTGTACCGGCTCAGGATTTGTCTGTCCTTGAGGTCTTGTAGTACCTCCAGGTATGGGGCCAGTTTGTATTCCCTCTGTAAGGATTGGTAAATGGTGAGTTTCTTGGAGTTTGCTATATCATGTCTCCATTCTCTGATATAGTTTTCCCTGGAATTGTTAATTAGGGCCTTTATTTGATATTTTGTCAGGTTGCCTTCATGGAGGCTTTGGATGATCAGGGTGGATATGAGTTGTTGCAGCCCACATGGTTTTGGATGGTCCTTGTTGGCCAGTAGGGCTTTATGGTGGTATGAGTTGAGGCTGCTGATGTTTAGATGGTCCCAGTATGATAGCGCCCTCTTCTGTACTGCAAGAAGTAAGGGGAGTCTGCCCAGCTCGGCCCGGCAAGCATTGTTAGAGGTGCTCCAATGGACTTGGAGGAGGTGCTTGCAGAATTCCAGATGGAATATTTCTGTTGGGCTGGTGTCCCATTTGGGTTGGTCAGGGTAGGTGATGGGGCCCCATACTTCACTGCCATAAAGGAGAATTGGAGTGATGACGCTATCAAAGATTTTAAGCCAGACTCTTACAGGCGGTTTTAGTTTGTAGAGGTTTCTCCTGATGGCATAGAAGGTTCTACGCGCCTTGTCTCTTAGGGCCTCTATGGCTGGTTTGAAACTTCCCGATCGGTTTGTTTCTAGGTCAAGGTATGTGTAGCTGTTGGCTTCATCAAGAGTGCAGTCATTAAGTGTGAAAGAGGAACTCTTGGTTTTTGCGTTCTTCCTTTGGAAAACCATGACCTTTGTTTTCTTTTGGTTGATGGGTAGTGTCCATGCCGCACTGTATTTTCCCAGCACTTCCAGGCTGTCTTGTAGACCTCTCTCTGTTGGTGACAGTAATAGGAGGTCATCTGCATACAACAGGAACTTCACCTCGGTGTCATGTAGAGTTAGTCCTGGTGCTGAGGAGGATTCTAGAGCTTCAGCCAGTCCATTGATGTAGATGTTAAAGAGGGTTGGACTTAGGCTGCAGCCTTGTCTGACTCCACGAGCCTGCCAGAAGTACTCTGTTCTCTTCCCATTCACCTTTATGCTGCAGAAGTTCTCATTATATGAGCGCTTGATGACGTCATATGTTTTCCCTCCTATTCCACTCTCCAGCAGTTTGAGGAAAAGGCCTGGGTGCCACACTGAGTCAAAGGCCTTCTTAAAGTCCACAAAGCAAGCAAATATGTTCCCATGTTTTGTATTGTGGACATGGTCCTTGATGAGACTGTGCAGGGTGTAGATGTGATCTGTAGTGCGATGGTTTGGCATGAATCCTGCTTGGCTTCTGTTGAGGACGTTATGCTGTGTCAGGAAGCTGAGGATTCTTTTGTTCTGGATGCTATTGAACAGTTTTCCCAGTGTGCTGCTGACACATATCCCTCTGTAGTTGGCTGGATCATATTGGGCTCCACTCTTATGGATGGGTGTTATGAGGCCTTGGTTCCATACTTGAGGGTAGAATCCAACACTCAGGACCAGGTTGAAAACTTTACATATTGCGTTGTGTACTTCTGGAGAGCCGTGTTTAATCATCTCTGGAAGAATTCCATCCATCCCGCTGGCTTTTTTACTTCGCAGATCTTGAATTTTTTCTGCTACTTCTTGAGGTGTAATGGGTGTATCTAACGGGTTTTGGAAATCCTTGATTTTTTCCTCCAGTTCATGTAGTCTTCTGTTGATGTGTTCCTGTTCCCCAGTTAGCTCCTCTTTGGGAATGTCTTTGTACAGGCTCTTGAAGTAGTTGAGCCACATGTTGCCATTTTGGATGTGGAGGTGTTTTTTCTTGGATCCTGAGCCGATTTGACTCCAGGTTTCCCAGAAAGAGTTATCCTGAAGAGCCTCTTCCAGTTGTTGAAGGTTTTGGGAGATGAGGTTTTGTTTCTTCTTTTTGAGGATTTGTTTAGTTTTTCTGCAGGACACCATGTGTGATCCTCAGGTCAATGTTGTCGGGGTCTCTGTTTTTTATCTGAGACTGTTCGTAGGTTGTTTCTTAGTGTTCTGCATTATAAAATTCTGCAGCAAAGAGTCTGCTTAAAGATCCTAAAAAAATTTATAAATAAACGGTCTTTTTTTTTCCCACTCCATTCGTCTGCGGTGTCGGGTTTTTCCAGTGGCTGCTCTGCGCTGTGATCGGCTCCTGCTCGGGTTTTTCCGGCGGGGTTAATCGAGAGGTTTTTGCGGGTTTCGGTGTGCATTCGCTGGGTTTGCAGTGACTTTTCCCTGCATGTCGGCGGCCCTGTGGTGCTTGCTGAATACACTGCAGGGTCACCGAAATGGGATCGGCAAGTCGTACCGAATTGAAGAGAACGAAAAATCACCGAACGTGCGCTGACCTTTCGATTCTCTTTGAATAACCCTGAGTGAGATAAAAATAAGGGGCATGTGAAGGTAGCTGGGGAGGGCACGGTGCCTCTATAAACCTATGTGTATAGCAAAGGTCGGCGCCACATGTCACTTTATGCTGACGTTATAAATAATAATCAGTAATTGGTTATACGGAACAAACCACAATGCAAACCCAGGGAAAACTAGTCCTACATCGCTGGTACCGAGACCCAACCGACTGCAGGGTTTATCCTCAGGACTCAGGGGATCCTGGCCCACCTGACCCGGTGCTGCTGAATAACCCCTCCAAATGTCATGGCCTCACCAGTAGGGGGGGGGGGGGGTGTGTCAAAAAAGACTTTAAACAAAATTGTACATAACCCCTTCACTAGGAACCAGGGTTTAAAAAATAAAACACAAGTTTTATTAAGTCATACAGTAAGAAATATTTGGGAATATTCCCAGTGTATTCCTTACTGCAATAACCTATTCAGCAGGGAGATGCTGCCATCTGCTGGCCAAAAGAAGTCACTGCAGTTCTGGTCTCTGCGCAGGATCAGCTGGGGAGATGTCATAGAGGCACATTCCCAGCTGGTTTTAAACAGCGTCAGCTCCTCAGGCATCATTCCCACACTGCTAAAATATTAGCTGGGCATGTTATGAAGCCTAAATGCAAATGAAAAGGACATGAAATGTGCAGGAGCAGGCAGTCCGGGGCCGAGCCCTCTTCAGGTCACTTTGGGAAAGGAAATTAAATATATATAATACATTTTGAGAAAAAAATAAAATTAATACAGACAAAGCGATCTTTAAAACAATTTTTAATAATGAAGAAAATTACAATTCCACAAATAAAAACAGGACTCGGCACAGCCAACACAGCAGTCATTAAACGGTCACCTCCCGGTAATGTACTGGAAAACGAAGGCCGGGAGGCCGAGGAACATCAAGAACTGTGCTGGACACGATCCAGATGTCCTCTGCGGAGCAAGATGAGGGCTCTCGTATGTCAGAGAAACCTGCGATATCGGTGAACATCGGCTACGGACACGGCTGCAGGATTGCTAGAAAACCAGGCAGTCAACGACTAGTCAGTAGGTGGGAATAACTAAGTTGGAGACCAGCATCAACACCAACTGCCCATTAGAGGTTCCGTTACATGAAGTAGAAACTTCTAAACAGCCATAATTTGCAGCAGTTGGTGCCAGAAGCTTTGGAGAACCAAGACATGAGGCCACGCGTCCCACCGGGACGTCAGTAACCCAACCGACAAGAACACTGGGGACACGAAGCAGCCCGACCGCAGGAAAGGTGATGGGAACCAACATACGCTTTCTAGGTTAGTCCATTCTGACCATGGCACCCTTGCAAACACTCCATGACAAAGTCCATTCCCGGTTCGTTGGTTCTCTGGTTATAGTTTGATGATCATCTACTGTGCTGGTGCAGAAGAAGAAAAAGCCAATGCGTACACACAAACACACTGCACCGTGCGCAGAGTGTGGCTTAAGCCTCATTATATACATAAAACACACCTCCATTTATACATCAGTGCACAGGCCGATACATACACAGCCCAAAGAAAGGGGAAGCCTGGGTCAGGGGCGCGTAGAGAGCCCAGACCAACGTCAGGAGGAGGAGGATGCTAACACAAACTAGGAGTCCGGGAGATCCCTACCACACATGTTATACCCAGGCTGGCGCCAGGAAATCTGCCACACGTTATACCCAGGCTGGCGCCAAGAGATGTCTGCCATGCACTATACCCAGGCTGGCACCGGGGAGATCTCCACCATACACATTACTCAGGCTGGCGCCAGGAAATCTCTGCCACACACATTATATCCTGACTGTCGCTAGGAGATCTCTGCCACGCACTATTCCTGGCACCAGGAGATGAGTAACACTCATTAAACATTTTCAGGCTGGCAGCAGGGGATCTTGTAACACATTCATTCTACTCGTTGACCGCAGGATCCCCCCCAGCAGTCGTCACGGTATATGCATTCGGCGGCTAGTGATTTACGGTTACAGATTCAGAAAATGAAATCCGTCAGAATTCCCAGGTCTATAAAAGGAAAATCCCCAGGGCCGGCACAGAGTCTCATCCTCCCTCACTTGCTGATGATTCAAATAGCAGGATCGTGGCCAGAAGCGTTCTGCGGGACGCAGCGATATGAGTGGGATCAGAGGTCACAACCCGGCCTGCTTTACCATACCACCACCACCACGTGCGGCCCAGAGCCCACCGGCAGATCAGTAAATGTCCATTACTTTCCTGAGTTTTCAGGACAAAAAGGAGCTCAAAAGTGTAAAATAATTCACAGTTCAAGATCTGTACAGGCTCCTCTCATGGGGAGGGAGAGCGGGGGATGGGAACAGCAACGAACAATGGCAACAGAAAGAATGCAGGGGGGAGCCCCCCTTCACGAGGGACAAGGGCCATAAGGGGGTGTAAAATAATTATCTTTTAATTCCCTGTATTGAAATATATGGTGGTTCAAATACATAGTTAACATGCCCCTTTAGCTCAGTTTAAAATGCTTGTTCGTAAAATCCTCTTCAGACAAGTTACTGTCCAGGCAAACCCCCCTTCCTTTTTCACAACTCGAGATTCTGGGCATAAAGAAAGCTTTTGTTTGACCTTAAAAGTTAAATGTAAACCATATATGGTAATAAGTGCCTCTGGGCTGACCGTGCTGGTCAACTCTGACGTGGAAATATATCTGTACACTGGTCAAAGTTACTCCATAGACCGATATAGGAACAGATAGGAATATTGACTTATTTAACAGGGGGAGCCTTTTATGGGGCTGGATTCATAGCATCAGATAAACCTATAGCTAAACAAGTGCAGCAATCAGACAGAATCTGCAGCAACAAACAAAAAAGAGGGTGACCCCCCCCCCCCTTCCTAAAATCTGCATAGAGCATTGAGGACAGACAGGACTCGGGATAAGAAGTCAGATCCATGTAGGACTTGTACACAGCAGGAACCAGAGTGTCTCCAGGATGGAAATTTGCCCAGGGCGGCCGCTGGCTTTATATGCACATCATTTGAGGCCTGGAAATAAAAACAAGGAGAGAAAGCGCAGAAATGAGACACACAACATAAATGTAACCAGGAAGCCCTTTCGTTCCCACTCAGCGCCCCCCCCCTCGATACTGATACGGGCCCGTTTCATGTAAGGACAGACAGGCCTGCTTGGGGAGCCAGCACATTATACGTGTCATGATATTAGTGTGCATGTCTGACCTGTCACCTCCCACGCTGCTCGCCTCGTCATCTTCAATCTCTTCTTCCAAGTCTAAGTCAAACTCCGCTGTCGCGTCGGCCCTGGTGTATCCCCTGAGAGAGACACGAAATGAGACAGTCAAAATATCCCTGGCAGTGCAAAAATATCCCTGGCAACCCCTTTCCTGTGCCCTCCAACCCCAAAGACCGGACTACGACCTTCACGCATTGCAGTGCCACCTTCTCGCGGGGCTGCCGGTCGCAAGATGAGGGCAACAGCACTGGCCGCCATAAAGCCAAAGCTGGGTGCAGAGCCCTACAAGTCCAGGGTCTGATCCAGCGAGCACTCAGCAGCGCTGATGTTGTCGGGGAAGGAGGAACAAGGGCGATATTTGTGGAAGAGCAAAAGCTTTCCAATGAAAAGTCACAAAAGCAACACCTGGGCCTGGATGTGGCCGGAAGTCAACCCCCCCCCCCCCCCATGGCCAGACATGACAATTACCCCTGGTATAGATGGGAATGGGTTGCACTCACATTTAACCCCTTCACTACCAAGAGATTTTCCAAAAATCCATCAGGAACAATACAGTATAAATATTTGGGAATTTTAAAGGCAGGACATTTACTGAATAGCAGCGAGATATAAGAACTTGAGAAAAAAGAAAGATCGTACTATGTTACACATGTTCAATTTATTAACTAGTCCCCCCCCCCACTCCTAGTCCGTTCCCCGCTGTATATAAGTCCCTGGAGAGCGTGCCACTTCCTCTTTCTTGCTGCTCGTCAGAGAGATAGGTATCTTTTCCTCACGGGACTTGTGATAACAATTTACTGACACCTTGACTATTTAACTTGTCCTTATCGGACTTTAAACTTGCAAATATGAAGCCTCCGTGTCCTGCCTTAAAATTATCACGTTTTCCTGTTTCATAACGAAAAGTTTCAATTTTATTAAGGACACGGCGGCGAATAATTCCCTCCCCTCATGTGTCTTTGCCCTAGCCTTCTTCACCCAACTTAAAGAAATCCTGCTTACATGTTTGTCTTGATAAGGATTTTATAGTGCTCTGCTCTTATTTTGCGATCTTTACTATGTATGAGTCCTTTTTTCTGCCGTCTGTTCCGCCTCTCCTGTATGTAACATGCAGTTACGGTTAAAAAATTTCTTATGGCTGTTCGCGTATGTTCGCTCTTCCAGCCTCCTGTCCAACCTTCTGAAGTTCGGTTTTCCGGTTCCTGGATTCTGCGCTTACATATTCCTCACTGCAATACCCTGTATCGCAGGGAGAGGTCACCACCTGCTGGGCAGGAGTTGCTGCAGGTAGCCCTGCAGCTCGCGGCTCCTTGTTGGCTGGGGAGAGCCCGACAGGTCAGGACAATCCACAGGCACACTTGGGCATCGTGCCCACAGGGCACAGGCACCTTCTGGAGCCCAAAGCAAACAAAATTTGTTTGCAACAAATGTTAATGCCATCTCGAGGTAGTGAAGGGGTTAATTCAAATAGAGGACTGGCTGGTCGTCTATACGGACTCGGTGACCAACGACAGTGAAGGAGGACAGACGGACACACACACACGGACACACACAGAGGACAGACGGACGGACACACACAGAGGACAGACGGACGGACACACACTATAAAGCCAGGCCTCCAGAAGCAAAGGACATTATGCAGCAGCTGAAACGCACAATTTAGCAGATATTCCACGGGTTACATGTACATTGATTCTTTTCATGGTTTTTATAAAGTAAAAGGGAAAATGAGGTTCTCTGCAGCAACAAGACACGGCACATGCAGGGGGGGGGGGGGGGGCTCACCGTATGGAGCGACACGTGAAAAACACGATCCTTTTCAGCTTCTTGTTGTAGAAGAAGTAATTGAAGGACCAGAGGCTGCCGTCCTCCCCGAAGGGATCCGAGTCCAGGTCCGGGTTGTAGCTGTAAGAACATAGACATGTAAGAGATAAGAGGGGAGTGTTTTGTAGTCCATGCCGGGTGCGCACGCTCCCCTGTAAAAGCCACTGGGATTTAGCTCTATGCACGCCCTCAGCCTTCGCTTTGAACAGAGCACGCCGCAAACCTGGCCGCGTTACATGTATCCTGCTCGGGGGGGGGGGGCGGCATAAAGCACCTGTAAATGTCACATTCTGAAAGGCTGATCTGTTCATCCACAGCGTCCCACAGGCTGGACTTCATCGACGTGAAGTGGTCACCAAGCGCCGAGACCAGGCTGCTGTTCACAGCATTGACCACCTGCAAAGAGGAAGACGGGGATGAGACACAGACACCAGAGGGGCGAGACAGAGAGAGAGACACCAGAGGGGCGACACAGAGAGAGAGAGACACCAGAGGGGCGACACAGAGAGAGAGAGACACCAGAGGGGCGACACAGAGAGAGAGAGACACCAGAGGGGCGACACAGAGAGAGAGAGACACCAGAGGGGCGACACAGAGAGAGAGAGACACCAGAGGGGCGACACAGAGAGAGAGAGAGAGACACCAGAGGGGCGACACAGAGAGAGAGAGAGAGACACCAGAGGGGCGACACAGAGAGAGAGAGAGAGAGACCACCAGAGGGGCGACACAGAGAGAGAGAGAGAGACACCAGAGGGGCGACACAGAGAGAGAGAGAGAGACACCAGGGGGCGACACAGAGAGAGAGAGAGAGACACCAGAGGGCGACACAGAGAGAGAGAAGAAGAGAGAACAGAGGGGCGACACAGAGAGAGAGAGAGAGACACCAGAGGGGCGACACAGAGAGAGAGAGAGAAGACACCAGAGGGGCGACACAGAGAGAGAGAGAGAGACACCAGAGGGGCGACACAGAGAGAGAGAGAGAGACACCAGAGGGGCGACACAGAGAGAGAGAGAGAGACACCAGAGGGGCGACACAGAGAGAGAGAGAGAGAGCACCAGAGGGCGACACAGAGAGAGAGAGAGAGACACCAGAGGGGCGACACAGAGAGAGAGAGAGAGGACACCAGAGGGGCGACACAGAGAGAGAGAGAGAGAGACACCAGAGGGGCGACACAGAGAGAGAGAGAGAGGACACCAGAGGGGGCGACAACAGAGAGAGAGAGAGAGACACCAGAGGGGCGACACAGAGAGAGAGAGAGAGACACCAGAGGGGGCGACACAGAGAGGAGAGAGACACCAGAGGGGCGACACAGAGAGAGAGAGACACCAGAGGGGCGACACAGAGAGAGAGAGACACCAGGGCGACACAGAGAGAGAGAGAGAGACACCAGAGGGGCGAGACAGAGAGAGAGAGAGAGAACACCAGAGGGGCGAGACAGAGAGAGAGAGAGAGAGACACCAGAGGGGCGACAGAGAGAGAGAGAGAGAGAGAGACACCAGAGGGGCGACACAGAGAGAGAGAGAGAGACACCAGAGGCGCGACACAGAGAGAGAGAGAGACACCAGAGGGGCGACACAGAGAGAGAGAGAGACACCAGAGGGGCGACACAGAGAGAGAGAGAGACACCAGAGGGGCGACACAGAGAGAGAGAGAGAGACACCAGAGGGGCGACACAGAGAGAGAGAGAGAGAGACACCAGAGGGGCGACACAGAGAGAGAGAGACACCAGAGGGGCGACACAGAGAGAGAGAGAGACACCAGAGGGGCGACACCAGAGGGGCGACAGAGAGAGAGAGAGAGACACCAGAGGGGCGACACAGAGAGAGAGAGACACCAGAGGGGCGACACAGAGAGAGAGAGACACCAGAGGGGCGACACAGAGAGAGAGACACCAGAGGGGCGACACAGAGAGAGAGAGACACCAGAGGGGCGACACAGAGAGAGAGAGAGAGACACCAGAGGGGCGACACAGAGAGAGAGAGAGAGACACCAGAGGGGCGACACAGAGAGAGAGAGAGAGACACCAGAGGGGCGACACAGAGAGAGAGAGAGAGAGACACCAGAGGGGCGACACAGAGAGAGAGAGAGAGACACCAGAGGGGCGACACAGAAGAGAGAGAAGAGACACCAGAGAGGGCGACACAGAGAGAGAGAGACACCAGAGGGGCGACACAAGAGAGAGAGACACCAGAGGGGCGACACAGAGAGAGAGAGACACCAGAGAGGGCGACACAGAGAGAGAGAGACACCAGAGGGCGACACAGAGAGAGAGAGAGAGACACCAGAGGGGCGACACAGAGAGAGAGAGAGAGACACCAGAGGGGCGACACAGAGAGAGAGAGACACCAGAGGGGCGACACAGAGAGAGAGAGACACCAGAGGGGCGACACAGAGAGAGAGAGACACCAGAGGGGCGACACAGAGAGAGAGAGACACCAGAGGGGCGACACAGAGAGAGAGAGACACCAGAGGGGCGACACAGAGAGAGAGAGACACCAGAGGGGGCGACACAGAGAGAGAGAGACACCAGAGGGGCGACACAGAGAGAGAGAGACACCAGAGGGGCGACACAGAGAGAGACAGACACCAGAGGGGCGACACAGAGAGAGAGAACACCAGAGGGGCGACACAGAGAGAGAGAGACACCAGAGGGCGACACAGAGAGAGAGAGACACCAGAGGGGCGACACAGAGAGAGAGAGACACCAGAGGGGCGACACAGAGAGAGAGAGACACCAGAGGGGCGACACAGAGAGAGAGAGAGACACCAGAGGGCGACACAGAGAGAGAGAGAGACACCAGAGGGGCGACACAGAGAGAGAGAGGACACCAGAGGGGCGACACAGAGAGAGAGAGAGACACCAGAGGGCGACACAGAGAGAGAGAGAGACACCAGAGGGGCGACACAGAGAGAGAGAGAAGACACCAGAGGGGCGACCACAGAGAGAGAGAGAGACACCAGAGGGGCGACACAGAGAGAGAGAGAGACACCAGAGGGGCGACACAGAGAGAGAGAGAGACACCAGAGGGGCGACACAGAGAGAGAGAGAGACAGACCAGGGGCGACACAGAGAGAGAGAGAGACACCAGAGGGGCGACACAGAGAGAGAGAGACACCAGAGGGGCGACACAGAGAGAGAGAGACACCAGAGGGGCGACACAGAGAGAGAGAGACACCAGAGGGGCGACACAGAGAGAGAGAGACACCAGAGGGGCGACACAGAGAGAGAGAGACACCAGAGGGCGACACAGAGAGAGAAGGACACCAGAGGGGCGACACAGAGAGAGAGAGACACCAGAGGGGCGACACAGAGAGAGAGAGACACCAGAGGGCGACACAGAGAGAGAGAGAGACACCAGAGGGGCGACACAGAGAGAGAGAGACACCAGAGGGGCGACACAGAGAGCGAAGACACCAGAGGGGCGCAACAGAGAGAGAGAGACACCAGAGGGGCGACACAGAGAGAGAGAGACACCAGAGGGGCGACACAGAGAGAGAGAGACACCAGAGGGCGACACAGAGAGAGAGAGACACCAGAGGGGCGACACAGAGAGAGAGAGACACCAGAGGGGCGACACAGAGAGAGAGAGACACCAGAGGGGCGACACAGAGAGAGAGAGAGACACCAGAGGGGCGACACAGAGAGAGAGACACCAGAGGGGCGAGATAAATAAGTGTAGAATAAGAATAGAATAAGTCAGGCCTCAAAATTTCAAGTCCTGAGCTACTAGCCAGGCCTTAAGAATTACTAGCCACTAGTTGCCCCACCTAACCCCTTTCCAGCATTGCCTCTGCATTCCCACTCGCCCTCATGTAATTTCCACTCGCCAAATGCGAGCAGGCGAGTGTAAATTTTGAGGCCTGGAATAAGTGTTAGTATTGTGGACGTCGTGGGATGATCATGCCGGGCTGCAGCATAACATTATAACAGCTGTGTTAACCTGGACACCGCGCCACGCTAAGGAACACGCTAAGGAGTTTAAACATCCCCGAAATAAATTCCACGCGCTAAAAACAAACCTCTCCCTTGCAGTGCCGGTGATTAGAGCGCGCCGAGCATTCAGGAGTCACCTGCCGACTCTTCATATAAACAGCAATAACTGACGGACGCGCAGGAGATTCAGCGAAGGAACCAAAACCATCACAGTCCTTCTAAAGCAGGGGTGTCAAACTCAAATGTCATCGGGGCCGCATCAGCAGTTTGGTCACCCTCAAAGGGCCAGTTGTATCTGTAGGACTATGTGTCCACTCTTTATTATCATAAATTATTGTCACTGCATTCAATTATTACTGTTTTTTGTTCACACATGGATTTGCCCCAGCGGCAGCCAGCTCTCACATGGATACTTGCCCCAGATGCCGGGCAGCGGGAGTGCCTGCCCGGTCCTGAACAGTCCGTCCTGTTGAAGGGGATGCGGCTGCGTGCGTGCGCAGGTCACGCGGTCCGGCCAGTCAGGTGTACAGAGACTCAGTACCACCTGATTAGCCGGACCACGTGACCGGCTGTGCCTGCACGCAGCCGCCTCCCCTTTAACAGGACGGACTGTTCAGGACTGTGCCTCAACCCCCGGGCCAGTTTTAGGGGCGCGAATGCTGCGCAGGCTGGCGGCTGCGCGGGCCACATGACGAGGTCTGGCGGGCTGGATTTGGCCCGCGGGCCTTGTGTTTGACACCCGTGTTCTAAAGGATCCGCGCTGCACTCACTGACTCGTGTCTGCCGAGCAGGTCAAACACCGAAGGCATCGACTATAGGAAGTAATAGCGGCTGCCCGGCAAAACGCACCAGCGCCAGAGAAACCGCCCAGGCAGGAGACATGGCAGAGGGTCCAGTCCCCTCATATGGGGAATCCCACCCGCGTGTCCAGTGTGAAAGCACCATAACCTAAAAACCCACACCCCGGAGTCTGCCCTTATTAGCGGTAACGCTCCCGGCGCACTCACCCAGTTGAGGCTGGGCTCACGGCTGAATTCGTGGCTCCGAGCCGTGCTGAAGTCGTAGTCGGGCCGGAAGGATTCGTTCAAGGTGGCGATCAGATAAAACAGAGTTTTCCGGCTGCATTTGTCGCTCAGAGGACCTTCATCGTCTGCACCCTGACTCTTCGCAAGCCTTAACACAAAGCGACCCGTTACACACCCATAAACCCAAGCCACCCTGAACCCACACCATGGGAGAGGCCGAGGTCTGCCCGGGGGCCACACAATATGTGATCAGACTATGGTTTGCCCAGGCATGGCCTCGCCACCACCAGAGGAGCATCCAAACACGAGAACGTGGCAGCCAGGAGCCCCCAGGGATAACCTACACAACGGATCTTACCTGCCGGGACTCACCCCACCGGTCTGCGGTGGAGACAACGCCTCGAGCACGTGTGGCTGGCCCTCCTGACAAAACTGCTTAAACATGTGTTTGTCGTCGCCGGCCATCTTACACGAGTAACTTTCTATCCTGCGGAGACAAACAACACGCACACTCCCAGAAGGCCGCGCGTCCAACAGGCGAGCCCAACCTGGAGAGCGCGGCCCAACACTCACCGGCCGATGATGTGAGCGTCGCCCGTCTCCACACACAGCTGGAAGTTCACAGCCTCGAAACGCGAATTCTCCAGAAGCTTCATGTCCGCATCCGAGAAAAATCAAATCGGCACCTGGAGCGCAGGAGACATCCGGCAATCCACATCACACCCTGCACACTATAACACACCCTACACAGTAGTATAACACAACCTGCACAGTATAACACACTGCACAGTATGTACCCTCCCCGCAACGCACACTCGCTCCCCCGCATCCGCCCGCAACGCGCACTCGCTCCCCCGCAACGCGCACTCGCTCCCCCGCAACGCGCACACTCGCTCCCCCGCAACGCGCACTCGCTCCCCCGCAACGCGCACTCGCTCCCCCGCTCCCCCGCAACGCGCACTCGCTCCCCCGCTCCCCCGCAACGCGCACTCGCTCCCCCGCAACGCGCACTCGCTCCCCCGCAACGCGCACTCGCTCCCCCGCAACGCGCACTCGCTCCCCCGCATCCGCCCGCAACGCGCACTCGCTCCCCCGCAACGCGCACTCGCTCCCCCGCAACGCGCACTCGCTCCCCCGCATAAGCCCGCACTCGCTCCCCCGCATAAGCCCGCAACGCGCACTCGCTCCCCCGCATCCGCCCACAACGCGCACTCGCTCCCCCGCATCCGCCCACAACGCGCACTCGCTCCCCCGCATCCGCCCGTAACGCGCACTCGCTCCCCGTAACGCGCACTCGCTCCCCCGCAACGCGCACTCGCTCCCCCCAACGCGCACTCGCTCCCCCGCAACGCGCACTCGCTCCCCCGCAACGCGCACTTTCGCTCCCAACGCGCACTCGCTCCCCCGCAACGCGCACTCGCTCCCCGCAACGCGCACTCGCTCCCCCGCATAAGCCCGCACTCGCTCCCCCGCATAAGCCCGCACTCGCTCCCCCGCATAAGCCCGCAACGCGCACTCGCTCCCCCGCATCCGCCCACAACGCGCACTCGCTCCCCCGCATCCGCCCACAAACGCGCGCACTCGCTCCCCCGCACTCGCTCCCCCGTAACGCGCACTCGCTCCCCGTAACGCGCACTCGCTCCCCCGTAACGCGCACTCGCTCCCCCGTAACGCGCACTCGCTCCCCCGTAACGCGCACTCGCTCCCCCGTAACGCGCACTCGCTCCCCCGCATCGCCCGCAATGCGCATCGCTCCCCCGAATCCGCCCGCAACGCGCACTCGCTCCCCCGCATCCGCCCGCAACGCGCACTCGCTCCCCCGCATCCGCCCGCAACGCGCACTCGCTCCCCCGCATCCGCCCGCAACGCGCACTCGCTCCCCCGCAACGCGCACTCGCTCCCCCGCATCCGCCCGCAACGCGCACTCGCTCCCCCGCATCCGCCCGCAACGCGCACTCGCTCCCCCGAATCCGCCCGCAACGCGCACTGGCTCCCCCGCATCCGCCCGCAACGCGCACTCGCTCCCCCGCATCCGCCCGCAACGCGCACTCGCTCCCCCGCATCCGCCCGCAACGCGCACTCGCTCCCCCGCATCCGCCCGCAACGCGCACTCGCCCCCGCATCCGCCCGCAACGCGCACTCGCCCCCGCATCCGCCCGCAACGCGCACTCGCTCCCCCGCATCCGCCCGCAACGCGCACTCGCTCCCCCGCATCCGCCCGCAACGCGCACTCGCTCCCCCGCATCCGCCCGCAACGCGCACTCGCTCCCCCGCATCCGCCCGCAACGCGCACTCGCTCCCCCGTAACGCGCACTCGCTCCCCCGCATCCGCCCGCAACGCGCACTCGCTCCCCCGAATCCGCCGCGCAACGCGCACTCGCTCCCCCGCATCCGCCCGCAACGCGCACTCGCTCCCCCGCATCCGCCCGCAACGCGCACTCGCTCCCCCGCATCCGCCCGCAACGCGCACTCGCTCCCCCGCATCCGCCCGCAACGCGCACTCGCTCCCCCGCATCCGCCCGCAACGCGCACTCGCTCCCCCGCATCCGCCCGCAACGCGCACTCGCTCCCCCGAATCCGCCCGCAACGCGCACTGGCTCCCCCGCATCCGCCCGCAACGCGCACTCGCTCCCCCGCATCCGCCCGCAACGCGCACGCGCTCCCCCGCATCCGCCCGCAACGCGCACTCGCTCCCCCTCGCGCAACGCGCATCGCTCCCCGCATGCCGCAACGCGCACTCGCTCCCCGCGCATCGCTCCCCCGCATCCGCAAACGCGCACTCGCTCCCCCGAATCGCCCGCAACGCGCACTCGCTCCCCGCAACCGCCCGCAACGCGCACTCGCTCCCCGCAACCGCCCGCAACGCGCACTCGCTCCCCGCAACCGCCCGCAACGCGCACTCGTCTCGCCCCGCGTCCGCTCGCCGCAACCCGCAACCGCGCACTCGTCTCCCCGACGCGCATGGCCCGCACGACCGCACGCGCACTCGCTCCCCCGCATCCGCCCGCAACGCGCACTCGCTCCCCCGCATCCGCCCGCAACGCGCACTCGCTCCCCCGCATCCGCCGCAACGCGCACTCGCTCCCCCGCATCCGCCCGCAACGCGCACTCGCTCCCCGCAACCGCCCGCAACGCGCACTCGCTCCCCGCATCCGCCTGCAACGTGCACTCGCTCCCCCGCAACGCGCACTCGCTCCCCCGCATCCGCCCGCAACGCGCAACTCGCTCCCCCGCATCCGCCCGCAACGCGCACTCGCTCCCCCGCATCCGCCCGCAACGCGCACTGGCTCCCCCGCATCCGCCCGCAACGCGCACTGGCTCCCCCGCATCCGCCCGCAACGCGCACTGGCTCCCCCGCATCCGCCCGCAACGCGCACTGGCTCCCCCGCATCCGCCCGCAACGCAAACTCGCTACCCCGCAACGCGCACTGGCTCCCCCGCATCCGCCCGCAATGCGCACTCGCTCCCCCGCAACGCGCACTCGCTCCCCCGCATCCGCTCGCAACGCGCACTCGCTCCCCCGCATCCGCTCGCAACGCGCACTCGCTCCCCCGCATCCGCTCGCAACGCGCACTCGCTCCCCCGCAACGCGCACTCGCTCCCCTGCAACGCGCACGTAACCCAGTGACATCTTGTCATCCCATCTGGTTCCTTTTACCTTGCACAGGTAATAAATCGTTCCCAGATTTACAGACCCTCTGCGCCCCCCTCCCAAACAGGTACATCAATACCCCGTGGCTGTGCCTGTCCACTCACTCGTCTTGTGTGAAGGATTTTCTCCGCGTCGCCCGTATTCGTCAGACGTCGCCCTGTAAACGGGTGTGCTTTGCTTCACCTCAAAATCTCCGGCTTCTACTCTGATCGTGGCTTATTCCCGAAACTCTTCCGCACGGATTTGGGGGATAATAGAGCAATACTTGGGCCCACGACATGCCTGCCCTGACCCAACGTGCCCCGTGTGAGAAGTGTCAGCTGTCAGGCCCAGGAAGAGTCGGCTTCTGTGACAAGAGAATAAAATAAAAGCAATTAATAAAGACGTCGAATGTAATAATATTCTGTGTATCACTGCAGCAAGATACAGGCAGCGCAGCGACGCATAGCGGAGAGACGGCAGCGCCATATATAGCAGCCGGGGAAAACGTGGTAGCATATATGGTAAGAGGGGAAAAGGCACGATATAGAGGGGGGGGGGGCGATATAGCCAGAGGGCGTCAGGACACAGCTGGAGGGAGGCGGCAGGCGTGTAATATTGGGTGTCAGGACACCCCCTGGGCAGGAGGGGATGTAATATCGGGTGTCAGGGTGGGCACGGGGTGTAATATTTGAAACAGCCCCTGGTGTGGGCGGTTATATTATCAGATGTCAGGGTGCCTCAGGAGGGCAGGGGTGTAATATCGGGGATCAGGGCCCCCTTGGGCAATAAGAGGATGTAATATCGATGCAGGCCCCCCCCCCCCTCGGGCGATAAGAGGGTGTAATATCGATGCAGGCCCCCCCCCCCCCTCGGGCGATAAGAGGGTGTAATATCGATGCAGGCCCCTCGAGCGATAAGAGGGTGTGATAACAGGTGTCATGGAGTCCTCGGGCGGGCAAAGGGTGTAATAACGGGTGTCACAGGGTGTAGTATCTGTTGACACGGCCGCTGAGGTTGGCGGTTATATTATCGGGTGTCAGGGCCCCTCTGGGGACGGAATAATCGGGTGTCAGGGCCCCTCCGGGGACGGAATTATCGGGTGTCAGGGCCCCTCTGGGGACGGAATTATCGGGTGTCAGGGCCCCTCCGGGGACGGAATTATCGGGTGTCAGGGCCCCTCCGGGGACGGAATTATCGGGTGTCAGGGCCCCTCCGGGGGTGGAATTATCGGGTGTCAGGGCCCCTCAGGAGGTGGAATTATCGGGTGTCAGGGCCCCTCAGGAGGTGGTATTATCGGGTGTCAGGGCCCCTCAGGAGGTGGAATTATCGGGTGTCAGGGCCCCTCAGGAGGCGGTATTATCGGGTCAGGGCCCCTCAGGAGGCGGTATTATCGGGTGTCAGGGCCCCTCAGGAGGCGGTATTATCGGGTGTCAGGGCCCCTCAGGAGGCGGTATTATCGGTGTCAGGGCCCCTCAGGAGGCGGTATTATCGGGTGTCAGGGCCCCTCAGGAGGCGGAATTATCGGGTGTCAGGGCCCCTCAGGAGGCGGAATTATCGGGTGTCAGGGCCCCTCAGGAGGCGGAATTATTGGGTGTCAGGGCCCCTCAGGAGGCGGAATTATCGGGTGTCAGGCCCCTCAGGAGGCGGTATTATCGGGTGTCAGGGCCCCTCATGAGGTGGTATTATCGGGTGTCAGGGCCCCTCAGGAGGTGGTATTATCGGGTGTCAGGGCCCCTCAGGAGGTGGTATTATCGGGTGTCAGGGCCCCTCAGGAGGTGGAATTATCGGGTGTCAGGGCCCCTCAGGAGGTGGTATTATCGGGTGTCAGGGCCCCTCAGGAGGCGGAATTATCGGGTGTCAGGGCCCCTCAGGAGGCGGAATTATCGGGTGTCAGGGCCCCTCGAAGGCGGAATTATCGGGTGTCAGGGCCCCTCGGAAGGCGGAATTATCGGGTGTCAGGGCCCTCAGGAGGCGGAATTATCGGGTGTCAGGGCCCCTCAGGAGGCGGAATTATCGGGTGTCAGGGCCCCTCAGGAGGCGGAATTATCGGGTGTCAGGGCCCCTCGGAGGGCGGAATTATCGGGTGTCAGGGCCCCTCAGGAGGCGGAATTATCGGGTGTCAGGGCCCCTCAGGAGGTGGTATTATCGGGTGTCAGGGCCCCTCAGGAGGCGGAATTATCGGGTGTCAGGGCCCCTCAGGAGGTGGAATTATCGGGTGTCAGGGCCCCTCAGGAGGCGGAATTATCGGGTGTCAGGGCCCCTCAGGAGGCGGAATTATCGGGTGTCAGGGCCCCTCAGGAGGCGGAATTATCGGGTGTCAGGGCCCCTCAGGAGGCGGAATTATCGGGTGTCAGGGCCCCTCAGGAGGCGGTATTATCGGGTGTCAGGGCCCCTCCGGGGACGGAATTATCGGGTGTCAGGGCCCCTCCGGGGGCGGTATTATCGGGTGTCAGGGCCCCTCAGGGTGCGGAATTATCGGTGTCAGGGCCCCTCAGGAGGTGGAATTATCGGGTGTCAGGGCCCCTCAGTGGGTGGAATTATCGGGTGTCAGGGCCCCTCAGGAGGTGGAATTATCGGGTGTCAGGGCCCCTCAGTGGGTGGAATTATCGGGTGTCAGGGCCCTCAGGAGGCGGAATTATCGGGTGTCAGGGCCCCTCTGGGGGCGGAATTATCGGGTGTCAGGGCCCCTCAGGAGGCGGAATTATCGGGTGTCAGGGCCCCTCAGGGGGCGGTATTATCGGGTGTCAGGGCCCCTCAGGGGGCGGAATTATCGGGTGTCAGGGCCCCTCAGGAGGTGGTATTATCGGGTGTCAGGGCCCCTCAGGGGGCGGAATTATCGGGTGTCAGGGCCCCTCAGGAGGTGGTATTATCGGGTGTCAGGGCCCCTCAGGAGGTGGTATTATCGGGTGTCAGGGCCCCTCAGGGTGCGGAATTATCGGGTGTCAGGGCCCCTCAGGAGGTGGAATTATCGGGTGTCAGGGCCCTCAGGAGGTGGAATTATCGGGTGTCAGGGCCCCTCAGGAGGTGGAATTATCGGTGTCAGGGCCCCTCAGTGGGTGGAATTTTCGGGTGTCAGGGCCCCTCAGGAGGCGGAATTATCGGGTGTCAGGGCCCCTCTGGGGGCGGATTATCGGGTGTCAGGGCCCCTCAGGAGGCGGAATTATCGGGTGTCAGGGCCCCTCAGGGGGCGGTATTATCGGGTGTCAGGGCCCCTCAGGGGGCGGAATTATCGGGTGTCAGGGCCCCTCAGGAGGTGGTATTATCGGGTGTCAGGGCCCTCAGGAGGGGTATTATCGGGTGTCAGGGCCCCTCAGGAGGTGGTATTATCGGGTGTCAGGGCCCTCGGGCGGGCAGAGGGTCACGGCCGCCTCACACCGAGTTTTCGAGTCATACTGAGATCTCCAGACATTAACCGGGGACAAACGGGTCACCCAAACAGACGTCGCGTTGTAATGACCTCATTTCCGCCCTTCCCGTTATGCACCTACCGAGCAGCACTACCAGTCACTTCCCGCTGCACAGCTGTGATGTCATTCCGTCCGAACGTAAACACAAAGCACGTGACCAGTCAAAGACCGTATGATTGGCTATTATCTGACGACTGAAGGGGCGGGACGGAAATGATAGGAGGACCCGGGGACTCTGTATAGAGGCGGGGCGTTATGTGGGGGCGGAGACTCTGTTTATTCTCCCTCCTCTCACAAAAGCCCAGTGAGTGCAAGGTTCCTCCATATATTCAGGGTGTGCGGGTGTATTTTTAGGGGTTCCTCCATATATTCAGGGTGTGCGGGTGTGTTTTTAGGGGGTCCTCCATATATTCAGGGTGTGCGGGTGTGTTTTTAGGGGTTCCTCCATATATTCAGGGTGTGCGGGTGTGTTTTTAGGGGCTCCTCCATATATTCAGGGTGTGCGGGTGTGTTTTTAGGGGCTCCTCCATATATTCAGGGTGTGCGGGTGTGTTTTTAGGGGCTCCTCCATATATTCAGGGTGTGCGGGTGTTTTTAGGGGTTCCTCCATATATTCAGGGTGTGCGGGTGTATTTTTGGGGTTCCTCCATATATTCAGGGTGTGCGGGTGTGTTTTTAGGGGTCCTCCATATATTCAGGGTGTGCGGGTGTGTTTTAGGGGTTCCTCCATATATTCAGGGTGTGCAGGTGTGTTTTTTAGGGGCTCCTCCATATATTCAGGGTGTGCGGGTGTGTTTTTTAGGGGCTCCTCCATATATTCAGGGTGTGCGGGTGTGTTTTTTAGGGGCTCCTCCATATATTCAGGGTGTGCGGGTGTGTTTTTTAGGGGCTCCTCCATATATTCAGGGTGTGCGGGTGTGTCTTTTTAGGGGTTCCTCCATATATTCAGGGTGTGCGGGTGTATTTTTAGGGGTTCCTCCATATATTCAGGGTGTGCGGGTGTGTTTTTTAGGGGCTTCTCCATATATTCAGGGTGTGCAGGTGTGTTTTTTAGGGGTTCCTCCATATATTCAGGGTGTGCGGGTGTGTTTTTTAGGGGCTCCTCCATATATTCAGGGTGTGGGGGTGTCTTTTTTAGGGGCTCCTCCATATATTCAGGGTGTGCGGGTGTGTTTTTTAGGGGCTCCTCCATATATTCAGGGTGTGCGGGTGTGTTTTTAGGGGCTCCTCCATATATTCAGGGTGTGCGGGTGTGTTTTTAGGGGCTCCTCCATATATTCAGGGTGTGCGGGTGTGTTTTTAGGGGCTCCTCCATATATTCAGGGTGTGCGGGTGTGTTTTTAGGGTCTCCTCCAGATATTCAGGGTGTGCGGGTGTCTTTTAGGGGTTCCTCCATATTTTCAGGGTGTGCGGGTGTTTTTTAGGGGTTCCTCCATATATTCAGGGTGTGCGGGGTATTTTTAGGGTTCCTCCATATATTCAGGGTGTGCGGGTGTTTTTTTAGGGGTTCCTCCATATATTCAGGGTGTGCGGGTGTGTTTTTAGGGGTTCCTCCATATATTCAGGGTGTGCGGGTGTGTTTTTAGGGGCTCCTCCATATATTCAGGGTGTGCGGGTGTGTTTTTAGGGGCTCCTCCATATATTCAGGGTGTGCGGTGTTTTTTTAGGGGCTCCTCCATATATTCAGGGTGTGCGGGTGTGTTTTTAGGGGTCCTCCATATATTCAGGGTGTGCGGGTGTGTTTTTAGGGGTTCCTCCATATATTCAGGGTGTGCGGGTGTATTTTTAGGGGTTCCTCCATATATTCAGGGTGTGCGGGTGTGTTTTTAGGGGTTCCTCCATATATTCAGGGTGTGCGGGTGTGTTTTTAGGGGTTCCTCCATATATTCAGGGTGTGCGGGTGTGTTTTTAGGGGCTCCTCCATATATTCAGGGTGTGCGGGTGTGTTTTTTAGGGGCTCCTCCATATATTCAGGGTGTGCGGGTGTGTTTTTAGGGGTCCTCCATATATTCAGGGTGTGCGGGTGTGTTTTTAGGGGCTCCTCCATATATTCAGGTGTGCGGGTGTGTTTTTAGGGGTTCCTCCATATATTCAGGGTGTGCGGGTGTGTTTTTAGGGGCTCCTCCATATATTCAGGGTGTGCGCCTGCGGGTGTCTTTTTAGGGGTTCCTCCATATATTCAGGGTGTGCGGGTGTGTTTTTAGGGGTTCCTCCATATATTCAGGGTGTGCGGGTGTGTTTTAGGGGCTCCTCCATATATTCAGGGTGTGCGGGTGTGTTTTTAGGGGCTCCTCCATATATTCAGGGTGTGCGGGTGTGTTTTTAGGGGCTCCTCCATATATTCAGGGTGTGCGGGTGTGTTTTTAGGGGTTCCTCCATATATTCAGGGTGTGCGGGTGTGTTTTAGGGGCTCCTCCATATATTCAGGTGTGCGGGTGTCTTTTTAGGGGTTCCTCCATATATTCAGGATGTGCGGGTCTGTTTTTAGGGGTTCCTCCATATATTCAGGGTGTGCGGGTGTGTTTTTAGGGGTTCCTCCATATTTTCAGGGTGTGCGGGTGTCTTTTTAGGGGCTCCTCCATATATTCAGGGTGTGCGGGTGTCTTTTTAGGGGTTCCTCCATATATTCAGGGTGTGCGGGTGTGTTTTTAGGGGTTCCTCCATATATTCAGGGTGTGCGGGTGTCTTTTTTAGGGGCTCCTCCATATATTCAGGGTGTGCGGGTGTGTTTTTAGGGGTTCCTCCATATATTCAGGGTGTGCGGGTGTCTTTTTAGGGGTTCCTCCATATATTCAGGGTGTGCGGGTGTATTTTTAGGGGTTCCTCCATATATTCAGGGTGTGCGGGTGTGATTTTAGGGGCTCCTCCATATATTCAGGGTGTGCGGGTGTGTTTTTAGGGGTTCATTCATATAGTCAGGGTGTGCGGGTGTGTTTTTAGGGGTTCCATATATTCAGGGTGTGCGGGTGTGTTTTTAGGGGTTCCTCCATATATTCAGGGTGTGCGGGTGTGTTTTTAGGGGTCCCTCCATATATTCAGGGTGTGGGTGTGTTTTTAGGGGTCCTCCATATATTCAGGGTGTGCGGGTGTCTTTTTAGGGGTTCCTCCATATATTCAGGGTGTGCGGGTGTATTTTTAGGGGTTCTCATATATTCAGGGTGTGCGGGTGTGATTTTTAGGGGCTCCTCCATATATTCAGGGTGTGCGGGTGTGTTTTTAGGGTTCCTCCATATATTCAGGGTGTGCGGGTGTGTTTTTAGGGGTTCTCCATATATTCAGGGTGTGCAGGTGTGTTTTTAGGGTTCCTCCATATATTCAGGGTGTGCGGGTGTGTTTTTAGGGTTCCTCCATATATTCAGGGTGTGTGGGTGTGTTTTTAGGGTTCCTCCATA
>RXON01000558.1:0-32044 GCA_009667805.1 Leptobrachium leishanense
GTCCCACATAATTATTATCCCTGTTCTATACTGTGGGTCTTCCAGGAATTTATATGCTGGTACAGTGAGCACCTGCAAAATATTAAATGTTTTTATTCATAACGATGATACATTGGTTTAATCCCTTCACGTCTATGTTTGAGTATATTCAATGTTCAAGAGCTCCTTCAGGAGTCCAACATTGAGCATTGAGTAAACTTGATATTGTCATATATTGAAGCAATTTAGTTTACTGCAAATGTAATTCGATTGCAAATGGGCTCAAGAATGTGCCCCACAATTTACAGCACCTTGGTCATCCAAGTACTGAAGCTGTTTGACCTGCTTAGGGAGTCAATTTTTATTTTTGCAGAAAGATCGAGCTCCAGCTTTATTATTATACACGTTGTCATGCTGTTTCTGCCTGTCAAATACTTACCTTACTGTCTTTAAATCATATCTTATGAATGATACATTAACCCCTGCACTGCTAAGGCTGGGGTCAGACCAGCGCATTTTTAACGTGCGTTCTGGCGCACTTAATCACGGCCGCACTAGCAGCAAATGACGGGCAATGACAGCCAATATACGAAGTACGGTCGCACGAAAGTCCGGCTGCGCAACGCAAGTGGAAAATGAACGCATTTTTTCGAGAACGCTGAACCGCTAGTACTGACGTACAGAGTGCGCTGCGCCCGCTAGCGGTGTGTGTGTGTGATATGGAGACGTCAGACCCTGCTCGTGTCCGGCCAACATAACGTCCAGACGCAAAAAGTTTCCTGGTTTGGATCCGTAAAACATCACGCACGAAAATGCGCATCGTATGACCGTTTTCGCCTATTCCGTGAAAAAATACGTCAATGCGTTCGGACGCACTTTTTTACGTTCGCGTGTAAAAATGTTTTCGTTTGACCCTAGCCTAAGCCATTTCACCCCCTGTGCTAAGCTCATCTTCACCATTTTTTGTTTATCAGTCACATTTAGGTAGTGGACTGGCCACACAGTCCATTTTTTCACTAATGTATTTTATGACGGTGAAAAATTCTATTTTTCATTATAATTACCATAAACCTTTTCCAAGTTTCTTCTTATATATCAAAACCAAAGTAAGAGCTGCGCTACGCCATGGCGGAGACCCCCAAAAAGAATCAATCACGAAACTGTATTGGTCTTTCTCAGAAGTCTGGCTTTCCTCGTTAAGCCAGATCTATTTATTAAAATACACAGAATTTATAGCCAATCAGTGTACAGATACATTACAACATCAAAGTTTAGCCACTCAGTTAACTTACTACCATATATGGTTCACGAGACCCTTTTCCCATCTTCCCGCTTCTGCGCACATTTTCCTGCACTGAACATAACAGGAAATCGGCCACAGCTCATATCCTATAGAAGGAACAACGGTCTATGCAGTATTGACACTAACAAAAATGGAGGGGGGGAATTTCACAGCCCATTTATAAGAACCGACTTTTTAAGACTAAATATTTATTATATTTACAGGAAATTAAAATCTAACAATCCTTTCCTTTGATCACATATCACCTGTGATCATCTAAAAGATAAACCAAACTTAGGCAATTAAACCTGGGCTACAGTGTCCTTGCCTAAGACCTTTAGATCATTCTAGATGCTCAGATGGGAAGAAAAAAATTCTGGTATTTACTCCTAAAATACCTCAATACCTTTATAATGTACAAAAGGGATTCCCCAAGGAGGCCCTTTATGAGCATAAAATACACTTATCTATCTAGATTCACTCTTCCAGCGAACCACTTGGAGCGTAGGCAAAAATACCTAATCTAGACATTAAATAACTATTTATTCCAATTTCCCAAAATATAATTCACCGAACAAGAAAAGTATAATAACTTGAATGTAAAAGTTCATTTATCTAATAAATCAACATGAGTCAGATCTATATCTGTGTGTTTTCCTATGTTCAGCTTCACTCCACAAAACGCATACACACCTGCCTTCATACACACACTCAAGAAATACATTCTCATTTTCATAAATCCAATCCTTTCTCACACTTATCTAGGGGATTAAATAAAAAAAATAATATTCCATAATCTAATACCATAGTCCACAGTGCGAGATCAGGGTGTGGTCTTTTTTTTCAACATCCCAGCTTGAGACGCATAATCATTGAATGTCATCAGAGCTCCCACCATAGGGACTCCTGAACAAGCTGTCTCTTTGCGCTGGTTGCTTATTACCTGTGACCTTTGACCTTGACACAAAATGTCCATGATCCGTTCCATATGCAGTCATTGTGACTGTCAGGTTTCTTGATGATGTGATATGGTTTTAGCAACAATAAAGAAAACAAAAAAGAAAAGAAAATATGGTATACCCCGCTAATCATATACATCCATTCATTCATTGTCACTCTCAAATGCACGAAAACAATAAAAATGTTAATTTACACAAGAAGAGACACAGATAATAAATTTTAAAATTTCCCTGCAAAGCCTATCGGCCTCACGCCACGGGAAAAAAATTATACTACTTCTGACTCATTGTTAGAGAAAAATATATATATATACGCAACTTTGGCTCAAAAGGGAAATAGCCGAAGTGCATATTCCACCCATTTTAAATATCAAAAAAAAAAATATTTAATTACTATCCTATTCAGTCTTGTTCGGTGTTTTGAAACAAACCTGGTGTTTATAAAACACACCAATCCTCAAATGAAATAAAAATAAAAAAAATAAAAACAGCATTAATTTTACTGGATCAGAACTTTCCATTTACCACTATATATGTCATGAAACGTGTTTATGCAAATGCATTAAATTATATGTTCCTAAATACATTAATGAACTCTAATTTTAATTGGATGTGATCTTCAATAATCCTAAATGTGTCAGGGAATTTTGAACAATATTGATTGTAACTAAACAACAAAAATAATAAAATATAAAATAATAAAAGACACAAAATAATTATCACTTAGACGACATCAGAATATAAAAATACATTATCTTCTTTCTTTGTCTTCTGTCTTATTGGTTGAAAATAACAGTTTTGTAAAACTGACATGTCTTAAGTTGTATTTCCAAATCAATGATCTTCTATAAATAGCATGATTTATTGATGAGTTGTCGATAATTAGATTGTTTTATTGCCTGGTGTCTGATAATTCCTTATTATCCGGTTGATGTAACATTGCAATGTGAAATGATAATGTGTTTGAGTAAATTTCCTTCAATTCCAACATCTTTATCAATATTGGTATCACATAATCTTCCATCTAGCTTGAGCAAAGTTGGCATGCATGGGTAATTTTCACCTAAAGTAAAAACTTGGGAAAAAAATGTATTATTAACCTGTCAAAAACTTTAAAATTCATATGGTTAAAATACTTTTAAAATGGAGAAAAAAATGCAACACATTTTTGGACACAAAGAAAAGGAGTGGTCATGAGAGAGAAAAAATGGAGGAGAGGAGGGGTCATGAGAGAGACAACACGGAGGAGAGGAGGGGTCATGAGTGACACAAAATGGAGGAGACTAGGAAAAGAATGTGAACTTCAATTCAAATAAAAAAAAAACACAACAAAAATATCATGAACTGGGAAAGAAAGTATAGAAGGGCATGTTTAAAACGTGACGCGTTAATTAGCACAAAGTTCTCAGAGGAAACTCAGAGAAAAAGATTATTAATAAACATCAATAATCTTTATTAAGGATATTGGTTAAAAACAAACATTCAAACGTGAGGTGTTTGTGCAGCTATTTTACAACCTGTTTTATTCCCTCCAAGAATATTCAATGGGGGCCCAGTTATACGCTATTGCACTTCACACCAAAAGACAAAAACATCAGACAGCAAAAAAAATAAAACTAGACATCTGGCTACCACTGCAGAAAAAGAAAACAATCAAACAATACTCAGATACCAAACTACAACCTTCCATCTCCCTTAGTCAACTAAGATAAAACCAAAAAACCACCTTCTCTCATTTGAAATCTGCCTAAATTCCTTTGTACAGCGCTACTAAACCTGTAGGCGCTTTCCTTTAAACTTTCACTCAAATCCTTCAGCTTTATATCGCTTCATCCTCTTAGATTCCAAACAACCAAACATGAACCTACATATATATTCCATTATACAAGTTGCAAAACTGTAAATGATCTCAGTCAGCCATTTTGGCAAAACATATAACCTATATTAAGGTGTGGTCAATCCCTTAGTGCTGGACTCAAACAAAGACCAGAGGAAAATAACCGACCACGCCTCTCTTGGGAACATATGTACAACTTTGAGCCCATCACCTTGATACACTAATTTTTTTATATATATATCATACATCAACTTATAATCCATTTACAGTAAATCCAGCTCCCATAATTACTTTCTTTTGTTCCACTACTGTACGCACGCCGAAGCACTCAAACCGCGCCCAATTCCACAACAGTTACAGTTTTTTATAAAGCACTAACAGCTCCAGAATTCAACTGCTACTACAGTCTTTCAAGGCATTAGACACATGTCATTTGTATATACTGTTCAATTATCCCAAATAGAAACTCACAGAACAACAAAAATAACTACATATTCCATTATCCAACTTGCACTGCTAAAAGACTACTAGCATTCAAAGAAAAAAAATCCTTATACAAACACATAATAACATTATACATTACAAATAAAGAGTTTTTTTTAATTAAATAAAAAAAGAACAAAGAGAGAAAAAATGAATGTATGAGAAAGAGAAAAAAAGTTAACAGGCGCTTTTGAAAGTCACTGTAAAAGTAAAGCCCTATTGTCTCCATTTCCTGTGCCTTTTTTTTTTTACACGAGGCAAGGCAGTAATGACACAGAAACAAAGCAACCTGGTTTACGAAAAGCAGTCCCTATACATAAATTACATATAAAAAACATAATATCAAAACTACGAAATACAAAACATCAAAGATAAACACATACATTAATAGTTAGTAAAGACAAACATTTAAATAAACAGATGCAATCAATGGCCAGAAGCAAAATAAAAAATAAAACAAAAACAAACATGCAATCTGAAAGAAAAAACAGTTAGCAAATCCTTTAGAATCAGCGCGCAAACACATGCAACAAAAAAATAAAGAAAAAAATGGCAGCAGCGCGCAAGAAAATAAAGATAAAAAAATAAGAGGAAAAAAACTGTCTCTCAATGGGAGATTAAATCAGTTGATATATAAGAAGAAAATCTAATCAGTTAAAATAAAATTCTCACAATTACAAGATATGGACGACCCAGAAACAACAGAATTGAAGTACAAGATAGACACAGAACGGAGACAAAACAACTAGAAACATCTCGTTCCTTTTTTTATGAGTTCAATTTCCAGCATATACAAATACTCAGCACACCGGGCGAGTTCAAACACACGTGAGGTCCTCAAACGATTTTCCTTTACTACAATACATAAAATGACAAAAACAAACCAAGACAAAGAGTCCAACCTTGCACCAAAAAAAAAAAAAAATCAACAAGCTCTGAACCATAGCTTTAACTTCAAGGAAAATAAACAAAAACCAAGCCTGGAGGCAAGTTCGCAAAATCTGAACAAGCAAATGTAAGGATACATTCAAATGTAAAGATACAATTAAATATAAGGATACATCTGAATGGCAAATCCCACTTCAGACAACAACTGAAAAATTCTATTTTTCATTATAATTACCATAAACCTTTTCCAAGTTTCTTCTTATATATCAAAACCAAAGTAAGAGCTGCGCTACGCCATGGCGGAGACCCCCAAAAAGAATCAATCACAAAACTGTATTGGTCTTTCTCAGAAGTCTGGCTTTCCTCGTTAAGCCAGATCTATTTATTAAAATACACAGAATTTATAGCCAATCAGTGTACAGATACATTACAACATCAAAGTTTAGCCACTCAGTTAACTTACTACCATATATGGTTCACGAGACCCTTTTCCCATCTTCCCGCTTCTGCGCACATTTTCCTGCACTGAACATAACAGGAAATCGGCCACAGCTCATATCCTATAGAAGGAACAACGGTCTATGCAGTATTGACACTAACAAAAATGGAGGGGGGGAATTTCACAGCCCATTTATAAGAACCGACTTTTTAAGACTAAATATTTATTATATTTACAGGAAATTAAAATCTAACAATCCTTTCCTTTGATCACATATCACCTGTGATCATCTAAAAGATAAACCAAACTTAGGCAATTAAACCTGGGCTACAGTGTCCTTGCCTAAGACCTTTAGATCATTCTAGATGCTCAGATGGGAAGAAAAAAATTCTGGTATTTACTCCTAAAATACCTCAATACCTTTATAATGTACAAAAGGGATTCCCCAAGGAGGCCCTTTATGAGCATAAAATACACTTATCTATCTAGATTCACTCTTCCAGCGAACCACTTGGAGCGTAGGCAAAAATACCTAATCTAGACATTAAATAACTATTTATTCCAATTTCCCAAAATATAATTCACCGAACAAGAAAAGTATAATAACTTGAATGTAAAAGTTCATTTATCTAATAAATCAACATGAGTCAGATCTATATCTGTGTGTTTTCCTATGTTCAGCTTCACTCCACAAAACGCATACACACCTGCCTTCATACACACACTCAAGAAATACATTCTCATTTTCATAAATCCAATCCTTTCTCACACTTATCTAGGGGATTAAATAAAAAAAAAAATATTCCATAATCTAATACCATAGTCCACAGTGCGAGATCAGGGTGTGGTCTTTTTTTTCAACATCCCAGCTTGAGACGCATAATCATTGAATGTCATCAGAGCTCCCACCATAGGGACTCCTGAACAAGCTGTCTCTTTGCGCTGGTTGCTTATTACCTGTGACCTTTGACCTTGACACAAAATGTCCATGATCCGTTCCATATGCAGTCATTGTGACTGTCAGGTTTCTTGATGATGTGATATGGTTTTAGCAACAATAAAGAAAATAAAAAAGAAAAGAAAATATGGTATACCCCGCTAATCATATACATCCATTCATTCATTGTCACTCTCAAATGCACGAAAACAATAAAAATGTTAATTTACAGAAGAAGAGACACAGATAATAAATTTTAAAATTTCCCTGCAAAGCCTATCGGCCTCACGCCACAGGAAAAAAATTATACTACTTCTGACTCATTGTTAGAGAAAAATATATATATATATACGCAACTTTGGCTCAAAAGGGAAATAGCCGAAGTGCATATTCCACCCATTTTAAATATCAAAAAAAAAAATATTTAATTACTATCCTATTCAGTCTTGTTCGGTGTTTTGAAACAAACCTGGTGTTTATAAAACACACCAATCCTCAAATGAAATAAAAATAAAAAAAATAAAAACAGCATTAATTTTACTGGATCAGAACTTTCCATTTACCACTATATATGTCATGAAACGTGTTTATGCAAATGCATTAAATTATATGTTCCTAAATACATTAATGAACTCTAATTTTAATTGGATGTGATCTTCAATAATCCTAAATGTGTCAGGGAATTTTGAACAATATTGATTGTAACTAAACAACAAAAATAATAAAATATAAAATAATAAAAGACACAAAATAATTATCACTTAGACGACATCAGAATATAAAAATACATTATCTTCTTTCTTTGTCTTCTGTCTTATTGGTTGAAAATAACAGTTTTGTAAAACTGACATGTCTTAAGTTGTATTTCCAAATCAATGATCTTCTATAAATAGCATGATTTATTGATGAGTTGTCGATAATTAGATTGTTTTATTGCCTGGTGTCTGATAATTCCTTATTATCCGGTTGATGTAACATTGCAATGTGAAATGATAATGTGTTTGAGTAAATTTCCTTCAATTCCAACATCTTTATCAATATTGGTATCACATAATCTTCCATCTAGCTTGAGCAAAGTTGGCATGCATGGGTAATTTTCACCTAAAGTAAAAACTTGGGAAAAAAATGTATTATTAACCTGTCAAAAACTTTAAAATTCATATGGTTAAAATACTTTTAAAATGGAGAAAAAAATGCAACACATTTTTGGACACAAAGAAAAGGAGTGGTCATGAGAGAGAAAAAATGGCATGTAGAATCATTACAATGCATTTAATAGATCCAAAAGGAAGGCCAGGTGAGCGACAATAATTTCCCTGCTGCAGCATATAAATAATACATGTTTCAGGGCAAGACTTATCCATGTGTCCCTTTAAACATGGTCCTAACCCTAATACTGAACCGCTTACATACTATGAATAATCCCCAGCATAAAATGTTAAAAATTAGCCAATATATTATAATTACGGTAGAATAGATGTGGATAAAGGATACATGCTGTATATATCATAATAGAGAATACTGCAACAGCAGTGACATTGCTGACCAGATACATTACTATGGTGTATGGGGCCAAGAGAACACCTGTGCTGCATTCCTTTCAATTTCCTCTTGATTGCCTGTTGATTTTGGGCAAGGACCTTTGACTATTTTTTTTCACCTTTTTCGTCAGTTAACATTAACACCAGGGTTGAGCAGTTGGTAAATTTTTGCGATTAGCGTCCATCTAAAACTTAGCACCGGGACCAATCGATCTGTTTGTTACAATAGCGCAAGCGCTCTCTAGCGTTCCCCATGTTAAGTATAGGACGCGGTAAGTACAGTAAGCTTTCACTACAGATTACAAATTACCACGCACTAATTACCGTCTCCATTTTTTGGTACCTCCAATGTAGGCACTTAATTCCTAGCTTCCTAGCAAGATGATATTTGCAGCGGCGTTCCGCACTGCCGTGAGTATCTTCAGATTTGGCTGACATTTCGGATCAATCGAAAATCGGCAAATTCAGAAAATTCAGAAAACTGAAAGCTAGTCTTTTTACGCTTTTTAAAATAAAATGTGGAGGGTCTCATATCCCAGGTTCCACACTAAAAAGGCATGTAAAAGGACATTAAGGGCTCTACACCGCCATGTCTCTCATCACAGCAAGCCGCATGTGTGCCCGCATCCTCGGAACCAAGAACTCCCCTTGTGTGCTGATTGCTGCTCGGCAAGCAAGCTCTTCTGTGAACCTAAAGGATGTCCTGTCAAACCTTATTCCCAAAGAACAAGCCAGAATTAAGAACTTCAAGCAGCAGCATGGCAAGACGGTCATCGGCCAAATCACCGTGGACATGGTTTATGGAGGCATGAGAGGGATGAAAGGATTGGTGTATGAAACATCTGGGCTTGATCCTGATGAGGGCACCCGTTTTTTGTGGATACAGCATCCCTGAATGGCAGAAGCTGCTGCCCAAGGCACTTGATGGGGAGGATCCACTGCCCGAAGGACTTTCTGGTTCCTGGTGACCGGAGAGGTGCCCACTCAGGAACAGGTCAGCTGGATTTTCAAGGAATGGGCCAAAAGAGCTGCTCTTCCTTCTCATGTAGTGACCATGCTTGACAACTTCCCTACCAACCTGCATCCCATGTCGCAGTTTAGTGCTGCGATCACTGCATTAAACAGGGAAAGCGGCTTTGCACGGGCCTATGCAGAAGGGGTCAACAGATCAAAGTACTGGGAGATGATTTATGAAGACTCCATGGACCTGATTGCCAAACTACCTTGCGTTACTGCTAAAATCTACCGTAACCTCTACCACGAGGGAAGCAGCATTGGAGCCATTAACTCCAACCTTGACTGGTCCCATAACTTCACCAACATGCTGGGTTACACTGATGCACAGTTCACTGAACTCAAGAGGCTTTACCTGACAATCCATAGTGACCATGAAGGAGGCAATGTTAGTGCTCACACCAGTTATTTGGTGGGCAGTGCCCTCTCCGATCCATACCTCTCCTTTTCAGCAGTCATGAATGGATTGGCTGGTCCTCTACATGGACTGACTAACCAGGAAGTGCTTTCGTGGCTGCGAGCCTGCAGAAAGACTTGGGCGGTGAGGTGTCTGATGAACAGCTCAGAGACTACATCTGGAACACCCTAAACTCTGGCCGGGTGGTACCTGGGTACGACCATGCAGTGCTCAGAAAGACTGATCCTCGGTACACTTGCCAGAGAGAGTTTGCCCTGAAGCACCTGCCTAATGATCCAATGTTTAAACTGGTGGCTCAGTTTTACAAGATTGTTCCCTATGTCTTGTTGTACAGGGTGAGCCAGTCAAACCTGCATTTTTGAAAAGGGCGGGAGAGCCGTGAAAGTGGGCGGAGCGAGTTAGCAAGGTTACCATTGTGTCCCACACAACTAAGCATTTCAGTCGTCATGGAGCAGTGGTCTAAACAACAACGTTCATTCGCTGTGAAAGCGTTTTACCAAAGTGGTAGTTATGCAGCCGCTCAGCGTCGTTTCCGGAAGAATTTTCAAATTAATCGAAATAAGCCAGTGCCGTCTGTTAATTCAATCAAATTGTGGGTGACAAACTTTGAAGCAATTGGTGAAACGAGAAGCAGAAGGGGTGGCAGTGCAAGATCAGTGCGAACTCCCGCGAATATTGACCGCGTGAGAGTTGCTGTGGAAAGAAGCCCTCGGAGATCGGCGCGTCGACAGAGTGCTGCGCTTGGCATGGCAAACACGAGCGTCAGAAGAATCTTGAGGTTAGATTTACACCATCACCCATACAAAATTCAGGTTGTTCAGGCTATGAATGAAAACGATTTTGCAGCTCGACGGCGTTTTTGTCAAACGTTGTTGGACATGTTTGATGAAAACGAGGACCATGTTCACAACCTGTGGATGAGCGATGAGGCACATTTCCATCTCTCCGGTTTTGTGAATAAACAAAATTTCCGATATTGGAGTGATGAAAACCCTCAACAACTCCATCAAAAACCACTCCATTCAAGCAAGGTAACAGTTTGGTGCGCAATGTCCTCATTGGGAATCATAGGCCTGTATTTTTATGAAAATGACAGGGAGCAAGCAGTTACTGTGAATGCACAACGCTATTTGGAAATGTTGCATTCGTTCTTCATTCCTCAGCTTTGTCAACATGGAATGTTACCATCTTACTGGAGTTATTTTTAAACAGTGAATGTTGTTTCTTAAATGCTTTTTAATGTACATTAAGATAGTAACAATAAAATTTTGAAATATCCATCCGTTTATTTTTTACAGTCATTTCAAAAATGCAGGTTTGACTGGCTCACCCTGTATATACACTCCTCAACAACTTACTGTGTCAACCTTCTGCCCTTGTCCGTACAGAAAAAGAATACGCCAGATAAGACTGTGGAAATATAAATCGATAGTTCTAATCATAATATACTTAATGTTGTTCTGTACAAATGCAAATAAATGGTTTTATTAACTTAAAAAAAAAAAAAAAACTTAACGTGAGATAATTGTGGTTCTTAATTCTAATTGGCTGAATCGCGTGAAAAAACAGTCCGCACACCGATTTCTGCGCGCAACGTTAATGCGCGCGTGTTTTGCACGTCTTTCTTATGCGCGTTATTTTTTGATGGATGAAATAATGTGCGACGATTGTAATACTAGCGTTAATTTCACGCGATAACGTTTAATGCTTTGCGCAAAAATTCACGCGTTTACCGTGCATTTTTGCGTGAAGAATGTAATAGAGCCCTAAGCGTCCACAGAAACAACGATAATTGCTCGTTAATATCCAAGGTTTCTAGGTATCGTCTTATCGTCTGAATCTCCACAGATTCATGAGTGGTGAAAGGCATGTAAAGAAAATATTTTAAAGAGTCAGTGTTCTATTTATTTGGAATGCTGGTGCAGAATTTTTACAAATCTTTCCTTACATACCTCAATGACCACTTATGGGGTATTCATTTGAGTGTCAATTGGAACCAACAGGAAGTCACATTTTTTTTTACCCTTAGAGATCTCAGAATTTATGAGAGGTCCGGATGTGACCCACAGTAGATTTATCCTCTTGAAGGCCTGCGTCAGACGAACGCAGTTATCACTTCCGTGTCGCCGCACAGTTTAACGTCCGTCGTAGCATAGAATCATGATCAATAGAGACCCACACACAAAGTACGTGCGCACCAAACTGCGCACGCACAACGCTCGTGGCAGACGGACGCAAGTTAGGCAAGAACGTAAAACCGGTAAGATGAACGCGCAGAGTGCGCCACGTAGCATTCTGTGTTTGTGATGACACAAAGTCAGACGCAGCGCATTTGCGACGTCCAGCACCTTGACGCATAAAATGGCTTTTCATATCATTTTCCACTTTTTATCATTTTTCATATAACTTTTGTTTCCCATAATTCCCTTTTTTTTCTATGTCCGTCAACAAAAATGGACTGTGTTGTGTCTACAGTATCTTCCGTCAGTACGTCCGTCTGTTATGCACGGACGCAGATTGCGCTCAGACTGCATTCATCTGACATTAGCCTAATAGTGCTCATTTCTCTTCTTGGCTGACAAACATCCCTACTGAATGCAAGTCGTGCTGGTGCCATGCTCTGACCAGGTGCTTAAGTTCACAAGCCCTGGTATTCCCAGTCTCAGAACACACTGACCATGTGATAAGTTAGCACTGGCCGGTTCCAATAAAGGGCTATGCCTCCATTCAGCCATGCTTCATCATTATTGCCCTTGTTCTCAAAGAGTAAAGACCTGTGCCTTCCTGGTCAGTATCCTGTTGCACCCCCTACTCTCCCTGCCTTCTCCCCTGGACCCACATATGTCTCAAAGATCCACGCCATTTCCACACCATCCTCATGTTTCCAGAATTCATGTTTTGATCAGGAAAAGAAGACGATTACCTCCAGCGCTGCTATAATGGAGCACTTGTGCTACAACATTTATTTCCAAAAGAAAGAAAAACACAAAACAAACGTTTCGGGGACGCAGCCCCTTCCTCAGTGTAAAGTGCCTTCATGTTTTGGTCAGTGCACTACGACGTCTCCCACTATTCCTACCAGCAGGGTTGGATTTGCACCTCAGGAGCCTGTAGGCACAGAAATGCGGAGCGCCCCTACCCCCAAACAAAAAAAGAAACATGCCAAAATTACTAATTAACCCTTTCGCTGCTGAGGCTTTTCCCGCCTCTGTGCTGAGGTCATTTTTACCGGTTTTGCTCATCATGTTTAAACGTGTTTTGAAGGCTTATTTTAGTATATTACCCAGACATATTATATATCGTTCTTTCCGTCAGACTCGGTAGATTCATAATATGTCATTATTATATGTATACGTTATGTCATGTCTGTATATTATAACAAAAAATGCAATAAAATATGTATTTTCAATAATTTACAATGTGTAAAGTGTTTTTTTTCACATTTTAACATGCAAGCAATTGCGGTTATATTTTGTATGTGGTGCGCTTGTTAAACAAATTAGAGATGGGGTCTCGTTACATTTTTTTTGGGGGAAAATTACGCGATTTTTAACAAACGCACCGCATACAAAAATCGTTAGTGCAGCATCATTGTTCACATTATAATTGAAATGGGAACAATATTGCTACACTAACAAACCAAAAAAAAGAAAACAAAATGTTTATTTTTTTTTTTTATAATTTTTTTTTTAAATATATTTTTATTTTTAATTTTAATTTTAATTTTTTTTAAAAAACTTTTTTCACATTCGTGTTTGGTATCGTTGGAACGGCCATGCTCTGGCCGATCCAACCATACCAAACATTAACCCCTAGCTGCCACGGATCTGGAGATAGGGAGTTCCAATGAACTCCCTATCTCCACCGTTGGTGGCAGTTAGGGGTTAACTCTAGGACTGGCGTCATCGTGCTACGCACGATGACGCCAGTCCTCAGGGGGAGTTCCTGGAGGCTTTGCCGACATCCAAGCTCCCCAGGGGTTAATGCCAGGCACCATTTGGAAGGGCAGGCTGTGCCCTTCCAAATGGTGCCTGGGTTAACCCCCGCAACGCCGCCGATCGGGAGGGAGAGAGGTCCGAAGGACCTCCCCCCTCCCTTTCAGGCGCCTCCTCCGCACATGCGGGGGGGGCGCCTGAATTAGGTGTCATCGCGCTGCCGCGATGACACCTAATTCCAGCGGCTGCGGTTCCGGATGCCGGGCTGACATCGAGGATGTCAGCCCGCACCGGGGGGGCCAGCGATCGGCCGGAACCCGGCCGAACGCTGACCCCAATGGGAGGACGCGCTCAGCGCGTCCTCAGCACAGCAGCGGTAATGCGGAGGACGCGCTCAGCGCGTCCTCCGCATTGAAGTGGTTAAATTTTTGCTTTGAGGCAAAAAACCTAAAAAAATACATTTTAGAAAATGGAAACTGTTTTTCTCTGTGCTCAAATCAAAAGAGGCAGAATCTGATGCCTTAGTTGAATTAGTCACAGTTACAAGTGTTTATTTAGCGTCAACAAATTCCTTAGCGCTGTACAATGTGAGAAACAGAAAAACAAATATAAATATATGTTACACACATGGAAACGACGGAGGGAGGACCCTGCTCGAGAGTTTACAATCTAAGAGGAGAGGGGTGACACATTAGGTGAGGGTGAATAGGATATTTGAAGTAGCGGGTTGCATGAGGACTGAATGGGAAGAGGAGCAGGAAATGACAGTGGGGATCATGGAGTGAGCTGATAGGCTTCTCTATAGTAATGCGTTTTCAGAGATTTCTTGAAGGACTGGAGAAAAGGGTGAGTCTGATGTCGCGGCGGAGGGAGTTCCATAGAAAGTGTGCAGCTCAGGAGAAGTCCTGAAGGCGAAAGTTGGGGGCGCAGATATGGAGAGCTTTGTATGTGAGCACCAGTATAATTAATTGGATTCTAAAGGAAACAGGGAGCCAGTGTAGAGATTGACAGATGTGAGGAGCAGGAGGTGAGGTGTATGAGTCGGGCACAGGTGTTCTTTACAAACTGCAGAGGGAGAATCTGGGATCTCTTAAGGCCAGAGAGGAGGGTACAGTAGTCAAGGCGGGAGATAATAAGAGCTTGGATGAGCATTTTAGTAGAGTCTGGATTAAGAAAGGGACGGTTGCGTGCAATGTTTTTTAGTAGCAGGATTTGGTTAGAGACTGAATGTGAGGATAGAATGGAGTCCAAGAGGACCCTGAGGCAATGGAGCTTGAAAGGTAGAAGTAATGGTGGCACCATTCACCTGAAGAGAAACTGGCGCAGGAATGGAGGTTTTAGAGGGAGGGAAGATGAGAAGTTCAGTTTCATAGAGGTTGAGCTTTAGGAAATGGGAAGTCATCCAGTCGAAGACAGCCAATAGGCAGGCTGTAACACGATCCAACACTGGAGGAGAGAGATTTGGAGAGAGAGGAAAGGTAGATTTGGGTGTCATCAGCATAGAGATGATATTGGAATCCATAGGAAGAGATGAGGTTGTCCAAAGAGGCAGTATAGATCGAGAAGAGTAGGTGACCCAGAACAGAGCCTTGAGGTACCCCAACTGAAAGAGGAACTTGTGGTGAAGAGACACCAGGGAAGGAGACACTAAAAGAGCGAAAAGAGAGACAGGAAGAGGACCAGGAGAGAGTGATGTCACTGAGGCCAAGTTGAAGCAACGTGAGGAGCAGAAGAGGGTGATCACCAGTGTTGAATGCAGCGGAAAGGTCAAGAAGAATAAGGAGGGAGAAGTGACCTTTGGTTTCAGCGGCAACTAAATCATTAGTCACCTTGGTCAGAGCAGTCTCAGTAGATTATTGGGAGCGAAAGCTAGACTGGTGCGGATCGAGTAGACAGTTAGCCACAAGAAAACTGGTGAGCTGGTTATAGACCACACGTTCTAAGATTTTGGAGGCAAAGGGGAGCAGAGAGATGGGACAGTAGTTCAAGAGGGAGGTAGGATCAAGAGATGGCTTTTTTAGAATGGGGGTGATCAAAGCACATTTGAATACAGAGGATAACATACCAGAGGAGAGGGAGAGGTTAAAATATGTGTGACAAAGCAGGGACAGTAACTGGTAGGACAGGCTGAATAAGGTGTGACGAGACAGGATCAAGTGAACAGGTGGTCAGGTAGGAGGTAGGGATGTGCGTTTCGGGTTTCGGAATTTTGGAATTTTCACGAAATTTCCCGATTCGTGTTTTTGGATTCGGCCGAATTTCCGGATCGGGTCAGACCCGAAAACCGATAGATCCAAAAAGTTTTCCGAGCCGAAAGGAAAATTTTTCGGATTTTTCGAATGGACTTGAAATGTGTCAAATCGAAATGAATTTTTGCTCTATTCATGATTTCGGTTCCATTCGTGATTTCGGTTCCATTTCGGTAATTCTGGACATCGTAAATTTAACTATTATCGGTTATATTGCTGATTCTGTAAATTTTGTATTTGTAAAGGCGTATCACTTGTTTCTTGTGGCATTCGGGTCAGTTTAGCGTTTTTTAAATCGTTTTGTTCATTTTTTTTGTTCCTTGGCTTGCATACCATTTTAATATGATTAAATAAAGTTGTGAAATGTATATTCAATTATTCATAAGAAAAAAAGGATCTTTATTTAATAAAAAAAAACACGATAGAATCGCCAGAATTATCGTAGACACTTTGAAACGAGGAGAACAGACGTTCCGAAAAAACAAAAATTTCCGAAATTTCCGAAAAGTCGATACAAAAAACGAGCAAAGTGACCCGAAAATACGAAAAATGGTCGATATTCCGAAAAAAAAATGTACATGAAAAACGAGCCGAACCAAACCGAATCGAAACCGAAATCGGTCGAAACGAGCCGAATCGAAAAGTTTAAACATCCGAACAAATCGAACCGAATCGAACCGAAAAAAAAAAAATCGGTGCACAAGCCTAGTAGGAGGACATAAGAAGTTCTGTTACATCCTCCTCCGAGACTGTAGAAAAGGAAGACATAGTAGAAGAGGGGGCAGGGAGTGAGGGAGTCAGTGGGGTAGAATGGTTAAAGGAGGAGGGCAGTGAATGCAGCAGCATTATTTGTTTTATATGCGAAAGCATATATTGCCTCTGCTGTAGAACCCAAAAAAATATTTTGCATTTACTTTTTTCATTTTTTTTATTTTTACACATTACTATGATACCAAACATGACCATGTAAAGACTAGACTCTGACCTTTCTAATGACACCTCACATAACCTTGTGTGCTGTACAATTCAGGGATGCAGGTTCCAAAGTTCCCCTGTCCCTAATCACTGCAGCGCCACGGTCTAGGTTTTGGATTAAACAATGCGTTGCTTCACCAGATGCACATTTCCTTGCAGTATGGTAAATGAGGTGAGTTAGTGCAGCATCACTGTTCACTTTATAATTGTAAACTGAATAATAGTGCCATGTTAGAAAAATGAGAAAAATATTATTTTAAAAGATATTTTATTTTTACATAAGGCTAGGGTCAGACTGGTGCAGTTCGAACGCGCGTGCAGGCGCACTAAATCACGGCCGAAGTAGCAGCACATGACGGCCAATGACGGCCAATATACGCAGTACGTGCGTACAAAAGTGCGCCCACGCCACGCAACCGGCAAATGAACGCATTTTTCGCACAACGTGATACCACTAGTACTGACGTACAGAGTGCGCTGCGGCCGCATAGCAGCGTGTGTGCGTGATTAGGAGACGTCAGACGCTGCTATTGTGCGGCGTACATCACGTCCAAACAGCCAAAGTTTCCTGCAGTTTGTTGGAGTGTACCTGCGACCGTTGAACATGGCTGCTGGACCAGAGATGGACGTGGAGAGGCTGATCAGCGCTGTGGGTGAGCATCCCGAGATCTGGGACACAGCCTGCGACCGGTACAAGGATAAAGTGAAGAAGGCCAGCGCATGGGTCGTGGTGTCCCGTGTGGTGTACCCGGAGTACGATACGTGGTCCGAGAAAGAACAGCACATCCAGTGAGTATAAGATTATTTAATTCATAATCCCATACCTGTAAATCACAATAATAACAATAAATAAAAATATGTAATCCTAGAGGTGAAATCTCAAATGCTCCCCAGCTGCCAGGGCACCTGACCTGCATCACTGGTCAAATAATTAGATAGAGCATCGCGATACCTGTTGCTGTATCTATTCACCGCTATGATGTCATCGTTCACATCATCCTCAAGACCGACAACTGTGAGGGTATCGACAAAATAAAAACCATCCCTGGCACGCACATAATTATGTAGGATGCAACAGCATTTCACAATGTTCACACAGAAATCAACCTGTACATCCAGCGGTCTATGTAAAATCCTCCACTTGTTGGTCAGTATGCCAAAGGTACACTCGACATACCGTCTCGCCCGCGACAGCCTATAATTAAACACCCGCTTCTTCACATTCAGGTGTGTCCCTGAGTAGGGCCTTAGGAGGTGTGTGGATAGTCCGAATGCTTCATCACCCACGAAGGCATAGGGGACTGCCACGTCAGTGCCAGGCAATGGTGCGGCTCTGGGGATGTTCAGGGACCCACTCTCAATTTCATTCCAGTGTGGAGTTCCTGAACAGTGTGGAGTCAGAGTCTTTGCCGTATGAACCGACATCCACATAGACGAAACTATAGTTGGCATCTGACACCGCCAGTAGGCCAATGGAAAAGTAATGTTTATAATTCTGATACAGTGAGCCACTGTGCGGTGGCTTCACTATGCGGACATGTTTGCCATCCACGGCTCCCAGGCAGTTTGGAAAGTTGGCTCTCTCCCAGAATCCTGCTGCAGTTTCTAGACATGCCTTGTGTGTCGTTTTTGGCAAACATTGGTCCTTCATGGTCTCCCATATGGTTTGGCACACCTTGTGGACGATCTCACCAGCTGTTGATCTGCCAACGCGGAAGTTATAATGCAGATCCTTCAAACTGCACCCACTAGCGAGATACCTAGAAGACAAAACAAGAATGTTTGAATATGATCACATACCATGAACACAAGCTAATGTCACACTCATCATGTTTTGCAGCACAAGAGGCGATGAACAAATGGCGCACAGTACGCGACAACTTTATACGTGTGCAGAAGAAGCAAGCCATGGCTGCGCGCTCTGGAGCTGGTGGGAAAAAGGTCCGTGGATACATCTATGCTGAGCAACTGTCGTTCCTCCGAAGGACCCAGGAGCCGCGCAGTAGCGTCAGCAGCATGGACCAGCCATCGACCTCCGGCTCACAGGTCCAACACGGTGCCAGGAGGTTCTGCCAGCTGCCAGGAGGAGGAGAACCAGGGTGTTGCAGAGTCCCCACTAGAGGAGGATTCGGAGGCACAACAGGTGGCAGGTACCGCAACAACATGCAGCACCAGACCTGCACAGAGGAGAAGGGCACCAGCTACAGACCTGGAGCAGGCCATGGTTACCTTCATGGAGGCTCAAACGAACCATCCACACCAACGCTGCATGCTTGCGGACTCCGTGGACATGTCGTTCTTTAATGCCTGTATGCTCCTCCTCAACAAGATGAGCGAGGCTGAGAAGATGGAGTACCGGCACAGATCTATGGCAATATTGGAGGACATCCTTTCCCGTCCCCATCACGCAGCCGCTTACTATGCTGTGCCACAATCCACCAATGCCAGTGGATCTTCCCTCCCCAGTCAGGTGCTGTCCACCCACCCAGCCATGCCCCCTGGAGCCAGGCCACACACAGAGTCGGGGTCCTGCTCCAGCCACACACCGGCCCTCATGACCCAGATGCTCGGCGGTATCATGACCTGTGATACAGGTCATGAATATGTGTTATTTTTGTTTGTCATGTATTATTTGGTTTAACGTTTTATATATCCTGACCTTCAGTTTACAATTTTTAATATATGTCGAGAATATATTACTGTTATTTTATTTAATGTTTCATATTATATTATTATTTTGGTCTACATTGTTGTCGGAGTCATTTCTGATTATGTACGTGTGATGTGATGCCTGTGTGTGTGTGTGTATGCATGTGACAGTGGGCATGTGACTACAGACATGATGCACTCATGTCAGGTGACTGGCAGCGATGTCATGTATACAGGTGTTTGACAGTACGTACCGCAAAGTGATGACCAGCATCTCCTCCGGTGGTATGGCGGCCCGCATGTTGGTGTCCCTCTTGGTCAGTGGCTCGCGTAACTGTGACAACAGTTTGTCAAAGGAGGGGATGGACTTCCACATGTAGTTGAAAAACTTCACGGGGTCTCTCTCTCGCAGTGGCCTGTACAGCGTCACAAAGTGTCCATGCGTGGGTCTGGCAGCGTTGATTTCATGAACCCAGGTTCGCCGCTTTCTCTTCCTCTTGAGGTACAGGTACCCCATCGCAGCAAACACAAAGACATGTGCAGGATCCATCTTTGGAAAACGCCTCCATCTCAAAAATGGCTTTTTATACCCTTACCCTTATTTTTACATTTATCAATTGATTAGATTCATCGGATTTTTCTCTATTTTTTACAGCTCCGTCATGAAATACGTCCAGAATTGCGCATCATCTGCCCGCTTAAGCGTATTCCGTGAAAAAATGCGTTCGCACGCAACGACGTACGTTTTGACGCTGGCCGTCAGAAATGCGTTCGTCTGACCCTGGCCTCAATCTAACCTGGTTATATTTGGTATCACCAGAGAGGCTATAAGCTGACCTTTTTAATGATACCTAATATGTATATATACCTCATATGTCCCTCTAGCCCTTAGGGCTCCAGAGATTACAGTGGTCTAAATTATTGCAAAATGAAAAAAAAAAAGTATTTTCTTTTACACACAGAGCAAGTCGCCCCCTTGTGGCAGGCGCCTGTGGGCACATGCCTACTCTGCCTAATGGTAAATCCGGCCCTGCCTACCAGCGTCCTAGTCAGTCTTCTTTGTCCTGCTCCACAGCCTTCCAGCCTGCTGTTCCTCCTCCACTCTTCCCTGGTATTCCATTGCAACACCCAATATTGAACTCATATTCCCACATCCTGGTACACGTCTTGTGCCAACCCTGACATATCTCTAGGGAATATGCGTTTGCATAAGATTAAGGCTAGGGTCAGACGAGCGTGATTTCTACGGACTGTACGTCCGTGCAGTACGGACATCGTCAGTACGGATGACGCAGTAGTGGTCACACAGTCCGTTTTTTCACTGAAGTTATTTTTGATGGATGTAGGAGGGAAAAATAAATTACAATGAAAAAACATTCTGTCTGTCAAAAATGCTGGACGTATAAATGCAGTCCGTCTGACCATGCTCCATCACTCACACACAAAGCTATGCAGACGTTGTGGACGTGGCGCACTCCGCACGTCCGTTCTAGCAGTATTACGTTCTTGCCTAACCTGCGTCCGTTTGCAGCGTCCGTCATGCGTCCGCAGTTCAGTGCGGACGTACTTCATGTGTCAGGCTCCAATGGACTTTCTTTCATGCTATCACGGACGTACTTTTAGGCGCAATCACGGACGTGAACACTACGCTCGTCTGACAGCAGCCTAAAAGTTCATGAATTTAAGGAATGCATTGATGATTATAATAACCACGTATGTATGCTGAACAAATAGTTCAAACAAAACCAACACCCTATTCTCTATTTAATCTTTTTTTGTATAAAGAATTTATTTGTTTTTGTCAAAAAATAATACAAACATTGCCAGACATTGTATGAAAACACATAGTAAAACACTTCAGCAAACATATACGAAAATGGGGACACCCCCAAATAGAGTGTCCGCCTGGCAGTAGAATTGTAAGGGCACGTGTTGAACTGGAAAGATCAAGAAGGGCAATGTGGGGAAACAAAAAGGGGAAAAAGGGGGAAGAAGAGAGGGGGAGGGTATAAACCTCTACCAGAGGGAACCGAGGTGGATCTATCGTAGTTAACCCATAGTATAAACAGATCAGGCACAGAAATGCGTATCCCAGATATACCAATGATCTTTTGTAGAGTAAGGGACACCTGCTATGGAGGCCGCAATCGCATCTAAGGAACGAATTTCGCCCACTCTGCGACGAATGTCAGTTATAGTAGGGAGCGATGGTGTACACCAGTGTGATGCTATAAGAGTGTAAGCTGACGTAAGGATATGAGCTAATAATTTCCGTTGAGTGGCCGATGTTTCTGTAGGGAATATTTGCAATAGAAGTATCATCGGGTCGGAGGTGAGAGTGGTGCCCAGGATCTTGTTTACAAAAGTTACTATGTCATTCCAAAGTTGTTTTAATAAAGGACAATGCCACCAGATATGTATAAAAGAGCCCCGGTCCACAGAGCATCTCCAACAGATAGAGGAGCCCATGGCAGAAAAATGGCTAAGTCTGTCAGGGGTTAGGTACCAGCGATAGAGAAGTTTTTTCGAGCTTCATGTAACGTTGCACTTTTAAACTTTCCTTTATCACCCTCTGTCACGGAATGGCCCAGCACCCTCAGCCAGGGGCGGTGCATAGTGGCACTCATACCCATGGACACTTAGGTGCTGTGGGACCCACGGAGTTTTAAGTACTTTTTATTTTAGATGTGGATTTGTGTGTGGTGTAATAAAGTGTCCCCCGTTGGTATTGTGAAATGTAATTCCCTTTGTCCGCCTCGCCCGCCGCCATTTTCTGATCACCTCGTGGTTCTGATCAGAATACTTGGATCGTAAAATGGCCGAATCGGCAACTCCCCGATTCGTAACGGCCAATACGAATCGGGGCCCGGGTGCCTCCTGCCAGCGAGGGCCAATGGGACTTGTGTGGGCGGGCAGGGATTCCCATTGTATTCATAATTGTGTAAAGTTGATAAATGTATGTGATGTGAATAATAAACTCAGATTTACCAGTGCATCCAGCCTCGTCTGATGTCTTTATTTCTCCGCCGCATATTTTCTCTGAGTATCCCCCGCGGTCTCAGGGTGCGGTGTCCAACAACGATCCGATCCCAATCGAGCGCTCTGTGCCTGCATCGAGCATCAGGACAGAGGCGCCGCGTGAGGGCGTCGAGTCCGAATACCTTCGCCCGGGATCCGATCCGAAAGGCGCGGCCGCGTACCGCGCTTCGGTATATCCGAGGGATCGAGATAAGTTCCGAACATCCAGCCGCTCCCGTCAGATCCGTAGCGATCCCCGTAATCCGATCCGAAGATTCCCCTGGTCCCGTAGATCCGAACCTTCCTAGATCAGATCCGAAAAGTCCTCCACTTCAGATACGAATATTCCTCCGCGGCAGATCCGATCTCCACAGACGTCCCACACCCACAAGGTCAGTGAGCCAGCTGCTCGAGACGCTGAGTACCGTGTTGCTCAGTGGTCGGGCTGGTTCGGCACAGGGGTCCCCTCCACCGCCCGCATAACCCCTTCCTAGGGTCACTCCAGGCCGCATGAGACGCCGAGTGCGCGTCACTCGGTAGTCGGGCCAGCGGTAAGCGCCGGGGGGTACGCAGATAGAGCACACCCGCAGGCGGACAACATCCCATTCCGTCATACTGGTGGCAGCGGTGGGATCGCTCTCTGCAGGCCCCTAGGAGGCCTACGCCATGGCGGTGTACACCCACTACAACAGGGACACCCTGCGTGGGATGTTGGAGAACCGGGGAGGAACGCCGGGTAACAAGAAGAGGAAAACCTTAATTCAAAGAGAATTCCACCTTCCCACAAACCATCTGATCTGTGACATGCCCACCAGGTGGATCTCGACATTAGCAATGCTGCAGCGTCTGCACAAGCAGCAGAGGGCCATCAACGAGTACCTGTGTGAGTATGGCAAAAGGACAGGTTCAGGTCAACTTGGTTCCCCCCCCCCCCCGCAGTGGCTGATGATCAAGGATGCATGCACTGTACTGTCACCATTTGAGGAGGCAACGAAGATGGTGAGCAGGGACAGTGCACGCATCAGTGACACAATTCCTTTAGTGTCCCTGCTGGAGCACACTCTGCGGGGAAATATAGATGTGGCTCTAGAGGCAGAGCAGCTGGAGGAAGAGAAGGCCTTCCCTAGCTCTGCAGGCCCCAGTCTTTCCGCAGACAGCATTCCAGTGGGTCCTCCTCAGATCAGACAGGAGGAGGATGTGGAGGAGGAATATTTGAGTACTGGGGGCATTGAAGGTGGGGATTCCTCAAGGGAGGGTTTTGTGTGCCCAGAAACCCAAGGACTAGTACGTGGCTGGGAGGAGGAAGTGCACGATGGGGTCATCCTCCTCATTGAGCAGGAAGACTCGGAAGCTAATGCCACCTCCAACCTACGCTGCATGGGCTCCCTTATTATGCAAAGCCTGCTAAAGGACCCCAGGATTTGTGCTATTAAGGAGAGGGATCATTACTGGTTGGCAACCCTTCTTGATCCACGATACAAGGTTAAAGTTGCAGAGCTCATCCTGCCAGCACAGAGAGAGCACAGGATGAAAAAAATGAAGATGCTCTAAAGCGACACTTGTGTAAAATAGGGATGAGCTGTACGGGTTCGGGCGGTTCGGGGTTCGACCCGAACTTAGCCTGTTCGAGCGGATCGTGAACCCCGAACATTTCCGGGTGTTCGCCGCATGTTCGACCACAATGGACCACAATGCATTTTCCCACTGCCTGAAGCTCCTAATTGGCTACAGCCTTGCACCTGACCACAGGTCTGGTGCAAGACTGGTTGAACACTATGCCAATCACAACTCAGAGTCCTGATTGGGCAAATTTTACCCAATCATGGGCTCACAGAGCTAAGTCCCGCAGCACACTATATAAGGTTTCCACGCAGCGCTTCTGCGCGCATTTCAGAGGAGATTTCAAAGGAGATAGTTGTGTGTGTTGTTACTGCCGGTCTGCCACGCTACTGGGGGGATCTGGGGGGTCTCATTTCGACCAAATATCAGGGAATTTAGGTGATTTGTGTCTTGTCACTGTGCCAGCAAGTTTTTTTGGGGTTTATAACTTTATTTAAAACATTTGTGAATTGAGTTGATTTTCTGGGTCTTGTCACTGTGCCAGCAAATCTTTTTGGGTCTCATTTATACCAAATATCAGGGAATTTAGGTGATGTGTGTCTTGTCACTGTGCCAGCAAGTTTTTTCGGGGTTTACAACTTTATTTAAAACATTTGTGAATTGAGGTGATTTTCTGGGTCTTGTCACTGTGCCAGCAAATCTTTTTGGGGCTCACTAATTTCTTTAAAACACTTGTGAATTAAGTTGATCTGTGTCTCGTCATACAAACAGTACCACTCTGTATTTTGGGGCTCACTAATTTCTTTAAAACACTTGGGAATTAAGGTGATCTGTGTCTCGTCATACAAACAGTACCACGCTGTATTTTGGGGCTCACTAATTTCTTTAAAACACTTGGGAATTAAGGTGATCTGTGTCTCGTCATACAAACAGTACCACGCTGTATTTTGGGGCTCACTAATTTCTTTAAAATGCTTGGGAATTAGGGTGATCTGTGTCTCGTCATACAAACAGTACCACGCTGTATTTTGGGGCTCACTAATTTCTTTAAAACACTTGGAATTAAGGTGATCTGTGTCTCGTCATACAAACAGTACCACGCTGTATTTTGGGGCTCACTAATTTCTTTAAAATGCTTGGGAATTAAGGTGATCTGTGTCTCGTCATACAAACAGTACCACGCTATATTTTGGGGCTCCCTCATTTATTTAAAACACTTGTGAATCAAGGTGATCTTCTGTGTCTCGTCACACAGCCAGCAAAGTTTTTTTGGGGCTCACTAATTTCTTTAAAGCACTTGGGAATTAAGGTGATCTGTGTCTCGTCATACAAACAGTACCACGCTGTATTTTGGGGTTCACTAATTTCTTTAAAACACTTGTGAATCAAGGTGATCTTCTGTGTCTCGTCACAGAGCCAGGAAGTTTTTTTGGGGCTCACTAATTTCTTTAAAACACTTGTTGATTAAGGTGATCTGTGTCTTTTCATACAAACAGTACCACGCTGTATTTTGGGGCTCACTAATTTCTTTAAAACACTTGTGAATTAAGGTGATCTGTGTCTCGTCATACAAACAGTACCACGCTGTATTTTGGGGCTCACTAATTTCTTTAAAACACTTGGGAATTAAGGTGATCTGTCTCTTGTCACTGGCTGCCAGCTATCAGTGTGTCTCACTGAGTTATACCAGAGTTATTTAAATCTTTATACCAGAGTTGAATCAGAGTTCTGTATATATTAAACTATATATCACTCACCATGTCTGAAAGAACAAAAAGGACAGGCAGACGCTCCCAGCCACAGATAATAGGGCAAGCAGCCCCTGTGTCGGGAGGCTGTGTCTCTGGTCGTGGTGGACTTGGTGCATCCTCTGCAGGGGCACGCTTGTCCTTTCTAACTGGTGCTGGCCGTCTTAAGCAGCAGCAACATACAGAGGACTTGGTGGATTGGCTAACCAGGCCATCCTCATCCTCCGAGTCCTCTGCCAGCCAGGCTTCTAGTGCTTTACAGTCCACCTCAGCTGCCAAAGCATCTTAATGCAGCCTCCATGTCCACCAGCTACTCCTGCCGTAGCCTAGCTATCACACACGGAGGAGTCAGCTGAAATTGTTTGACTACAATGAGAGTGACATGCTGCTTGAGGATGCGCAGCAAGTACAGTGCTCTGATTCAATCTCTGAGGTTGAGCAAGGGAGTATAATCAACCTATAGGAAGGGGTGCCAGTGATGACACACAAATAACCTGGCACTCATGTTGCCCCAGCAGCTGCAGCATACTGCCAAGTTGGCTCCAGTGACGAGGAGATAGGGGGTGAAGATGACATTGATGATGAGGTCACTGACTCCACCTGGGTGCCAGATCGAACTGAGGAATCAAGTGAGGAGGAGGGGGAGGAGGAAGAGGAGGAGGCACAGCAAACACGAGGCACAACATCCCTTTGTGACCAACCGTAGCACTAGCCAGTCCAAGGCATCACATGTCAGAGCTGCTTCCGGTGCAGAGCGCTGTTGTCTCAAAGAACACATGCAGGAACTCTGCTGTCTGGGAGTTCTTTAAGAAATGTACAGCAGACCCCACCGTTGCTTTTTGTAATCTTTGTCAGAGAGAGGCTGAAGCGTGGGATAAACACCGGACACTTGGGTACCAACGTGCTTGAGGCGACATATGAACAAGTGCCCACATATCGTTGGCACAAAACTTTGCGTAGGTCCTCCTCCTCTCCATCTGTCTCTACCCACACTGTATGGCCTGCCATGCAATTGCCTACAACCTCCACTTCATGACACGGATGATGCTACAGTAATGGATGTACCAGCAGGTCCTTCCTCACAATTTGACATCATCCCAGTAGCTGAAGATTTACCCAGTCAGATTACGTTGCCGCAGCTGCTGCAGCGAAAGAAAAAAATTAGTCCCCAACCATCCCCAAGCACAGCGTCTAAATGCCAGCTTAGCAAAATTACTCGCATTGCAGCTGCTGCGTTCCAGCTGGTGGACTCTGCACCTTCCGTGAATTTTCTGAATTGCGCTGTACCACAGTGGCAGGTTTCCAAAACGCCAGTACTTTTCACGCAAGGTCATTCCAGCACTATACCAGCAGCGTGGAAGACAATGTTATCCAGTCATTGGGAAAGGCAGTCAGCAGCAAGGTGCATGTGACTTGAGACACGTGGTGAAGCATGCATGGACAGGGTCGTTACATTTCCTTCACGGCACACTGGTAACTCTAATTGCAGCTGGGAGGGATAAAAGACAGGGCTCTGTGCTGGAGCTTGTTCATCCACCACGCCTCCAGAAAGCTGCTTGTATTAGGTCTGTCTGCTCCACCACCACCACCTCTTCCTCCTCCTCCTCCTTCTCTGTCTCTGGAAAAGTGGCAGTTTAAACCGACGCCTGACAGGGTCTATGCAATGGCTCAAGTAAAAAGATGCCATACTGTGCTTGAGCTGGTTGTTTTAGGGACAGGAGACACCACCGGGTCAGAAATTTTGTCAGCTCTGCAGGGGCAGGTGCAGAGATGGTTAACACCCACGCCAGCTTGAGCTGGGAATGATCGTTGTCTGCACTGCGATAATGGCAGCAACCTTCTCTCTGCCTACGCCTGGGTAATTGACGCATGTACCATGCCTAGCACACGTCCTAAGTATGGTGGTACATCGTTTCCCCTAACCAAGTACCCAGGGCTGCCAGAGCTTCTCATCCAGGCCAGAAAAGTCTGCAGCCACTTCAGATAGTCATTCCCAGCAAGCGTTCGCCTGGCAGAAATTCAAAGAGAATTCCACCTTCCCACAAAAACTGTCTGATCTGTGACATGCCCACCAGGTGGAACTCGACATTAGCAATTCTGCAGCATCTGCACAAAGCAGCAGAGGGCCATCAAAGAGTAACTGTGTGAGTATGCACAGAGGACAGGTTCAGGTCTACTTTGGTTCCCCCCCCTGCAGTGGCTGATGATCAAGGATGCATGCACTGTACTGTAAACATTTGAGGAGGCAACGAGGGATGGTGAGCAGGGACAGTGCATGCTTCAGTGACACAATTCCATTAGTGTTCCTGCTGGAGCACACTCTGCGGGGAATTATAGATCTGGCTCTAGAGGCAGAGCAGCGGGAAGGAAGAGGAGGCCTTCCCTATCTCTCAAGGCCCCAGTCTTTCCACAGACAGCATCCCAGCGGGTCCTACTCAGATCAGACAGGAGGAGGATGAGGCGGAGGAGGACTATTTAAGTAGTGGGGGGCATTGAAGGTGGGGATTCCTCAAGGCAGGGTTTTGTGTCCAGAAACAGAAGGGCTTGTGCGTGGCTGGAAGGAGGAAGTGCACGATACGGTCATCCTCATTGACCAGGAAGACTCGGCAGCTAATGCCACCTCCAACCTACGCTGCATGGGCTCCCTAATGATGCAAAGCCTGCTAAAGGACCCCAGGATTCGTGCTATCAAGGAGAGTAATCATTACTGGTTGGCAACCCTTCTTGTTCCACGATACAAGGGGAAAGTTGCAGAGCTCATCCTGCCCGCACAGAGGGACCACAGGATGACAAAACTTGAGGACACTCTAAAGCGAAACTTGTGTAACACCTATCCAGGCACTGTTAGATTACCAAGTGCTGACACACATGCTTCTGAGGCTGCAGGTGATCAGAGGAATAGCGGTGAAAGCCAGGGCCGCTTGACTGATGCATTTTTAAAATTTTTTAGTCCTCGGCGCCAGGGACGTCAAATGTAGGCACCCACTGCCAGCGTCTTCACCATATGGTGCAGGACTCCATATAGTCGCAAGGGCAGACCTGGATACGTTTCCAGCAGATGATCCACTGGCTTACTGGGTGTTGAGATTGGATCACTGGCCAGTACTTAGCCAATATGCTATGCACTACTAGGTTGCCCTTCATCTAGCGTGCTTTCCGAAAGGACGTTCAGTGCCGCTGGAGGTTTTGTCACAGACAAAAGAGTGCGTCTGTCCACCGACTCTGTAGACTGGCTGACATTTATAAAAATGAATCAGTCCTGGAACAGCAGCTATCAATCCACTGATGCTGAAGTAATGGAACAGATCGGGGATGTCCTCTTCTGCATTCACAAAACCTCCAGCACTGAACTCTTCCACAACACCACAAAAGGGTTACGGTGTGAAGGCACTTGCTGCCATGAAAGGCATAATATTTGGCTGCACTGACGCCTGTGCCAGATTTATATCATTTTATTATTTTGAACCGCAGGGTCCAACCCTGCACTCTTCCACAATACCACAGAGGGGTTACTGTATGATGATACTTTCTGGCCTGGTAGTCTTGCACCAAAGGCACAATATCTGGGTGCACTGACGCCCATTACCAGATCAAAAAATTTTCAATATAGGACCACATGATCCACCCCTGCACTCTTCCACAATACTACAGAGGGGTTACTGTATGATGATACATGATGGCCTGGCATTAAAGGCACAATATCTGGGTGCACTGACGCCCATTACCAGATCAAAAATTTTTCAATATAGGACCATATGGTCCACCCCTGCACTCTTCACAATACTACAGAGGGGTTACTGTATGATGATACTTGATGGCCTGGAATTAAACGCACAATATCTGGGTGCACTGATGCCCATTAACAATAAAAAAAACACTTTTCAATATAGGACCACATGGTCCACCCCTGCACTCTTCCACAATACCACAGAGGGGTTACTTGTATGATGATACTTGATGGTCTGGCTTAAAGGCACAATATCCTGGGTGCAACTGATGCCCATTACCAGATCAAAATAATTTCAATATAGGACCAATGGTCCATCCCTGCACTCTTCCACAATACCACAGAGGGGTTACTGTATGATGATACTTGATGGCCTGGCATTAAAGGCACAATATCTGGGTGCACTGACGCCCATTACAGATCAAACATTTTTCAATATAGCACCACATGGTCCACACCTGCACTCTTCCACAATCTAAAGAGGGGTTACTGTATGATGATACTTGATGGCCTGGCATTAAAGGCACAATATCTGGGTGCACTGACGCCCATTAACAGATAAAAAAAACACTTTTCAATATAGGACCACATGGTCCACCCCTGCACTCTTCACAATACTAGAGGGGTACTGTATGATGATGATACTTGATGGCCTGGCATTAAACGCACAATATTGGTGCACTGACGCCCATTACCACTTCCCATGCGGAGGACGTGCTCAGCGCGTCTCCACATGGCTCCTGCTGTGCGGAGGACCGCGCTCAGCGCGTCCTCTGCCTTTGGGGTCAGCGTTCGCCGGGTTCCGGCCGATCGCTGGCCCCACCCGGCGGGCTGACATCATCGAAGTCAGCCCAGCATCCGGAACCGCCGCCGATGAAATTAGGTGTCATCGCGGCAGCACGATGACACCTAATTCAGGTGCCCCCCCCGCATGTGCGGAGGAGGCGCCTGAAAGGGAGGGTAGAGGTCATTTGGACCTCTCTCCTCTCGATCGCGGTGTTGTGGGGGGTTAACCCAGGCACCATTTGAAGGGCACAGCCTGCCCTTCCAAAATGGTGCCTGGCATAACCCCTGGGGAGCTGGATCCGAGCGAATCGGCGCTGAAAAGTGCCGGTTCGTGATCCTTTCCCGAGCTGCCGACATCTTGGATGTCGGCCAAGCCTCCGGGAACTCCCCTGAGACTGGCGTCATCGTTCATAGCACGATGACGCCATTCCTAGAGTTAACCCCTAACTGCCACAACGGTGGAGATAGGGAGTTCCAATGAACTCCCTATCTCCCGATCCGTGCAGCTAGGGGTTAAAGTTTGGTATGGTTGGATAGGCCAGAGCATTGCCGTTCCAACGATACCCCAACACTACTGTGAAAAAAGTTTTTTTAAAAAAAATAAAAATTAAAAATAAAAATAAAAATATATTTAAAAAAAAATTATAAAAAAAAAAAATAAACATTTTTTTTTTTGGTTCGTTAATGCAGCAATATTGTTCCCATTTCAATTATATGTGAACAATGATGCTGCACTAACGATTTTTGTATGCGGTGCGTTTGTTAAAAAATCGTGTAATTTTCCCAAAAAAAATGTAACGAGACCCCATCTATAATTTTTTTAAAAAAGCGCACCCCCATACAAAATATAACCGTAATTGCTCGCATGTTAAAATGTGAAAAAAAAACACTTTACACGTTGTAATTATTGAAAATACATATTTTATTGCATTTTTTGTTATATATATACAGACATGACATAACGTATACATATAATAATGACATATTATGAATCTACTGAGTCTGACGGAAAAGAACGATATATAATATGTCTGGGTCATATACTAAAATAAGCCGTCAAACACGTTTAAACATGAATGAGCAAAACTGGTAAAATGACCTCAGCACAGAGGTGTGAAAAGCCTCAGCAGCGAAAGGGTTAACAGATAAAAAAAAACACTTTTCAATATAGGACCACATGGTCCACACCCTGCACTCTTCCACAATACCACAGAGGGGTTACTGTATGATGATACTTGATGGCCTGGCATTAAACGCACAATATCTGGGTGCACTGACGCCCATTAACAGATAAAAAAAACACTTTTCAATATAGGACCACATGGTCCACCCCTGCACTCTTCCACAATACCACAGAGGGGTTACGTATGAATGATACTTGAATGGCCTTGGCATTAAAGGCACAATATCTGGGTGCACTGACGCCCATCCATTAACCAGATCAAAAAAATTTCAATATAGGACCACATGGTCCCACACCTGACTCTTCCACAATACTACAGAGTGGTTACTGTATGATGATACTTGATGGCCTGGCATTAAAACGCACAATATCTGGGTGCACTGACGCCCATTAACAGATAAAAAAAACACTTTTCAATATAGGACCACATGGTCCAC
>RXON01000559.1:0-13636 GCA_009667805.1 Leptobrachium leishanense
TTTGCATTTTGGGCACCGACCAGGGGCCCGTTGGGTGTGGGGGCCAGATCCCTTTCATCTCCCTCTGCTGTGAGGAGCAGGGAACTGGCCCTGCATGTCCCAGTGACAGGCAGCACATAACGGTGCTTGCATTTAGAGTTTTCAGCTTTCTGGCAGCACAGGGGTCCAGTAACCCTTGTGCTGCACTGACTCCAAAGCAGGGACTGGTTCATGTGACCGGAAGACCCTGCTGTGCTGATGCCGGGATACAGCCAGCACGAGGAGCAGCTGGAGAGCTGGAAGAAGTAAGAATCTGGTGAGTACGGAGGGAAGAGGTTTGTCTATCTGTCTGTCCTTCTGTCAATCCACTCTTCGCTCTTCCTACCTTTTTATGCATCTCTTTCTGAATATGAGTTTAACTATTTTTCCATCTGCCCTTATTTTTCATCTTTTCCTCTATCCATTTCTCAAATTTTCACTTTCTCTATCTCTCCTCATGTCTGTCCTCTTTCTCTCCACCGCACTCTCCCTTCTACTTTTTCTCTCTATCTTCCCCTTCTCTTTGTCATTTCTACTATAGCACTCTCCTCTCACACAAAAACATTCTGACTCTACTTCCCTGTCTCTCTAATTCCTAACCCTAGTTTTAAGCCCTAATCTAACCCTAATTCCTATATCTATCTTCTAACCCTAATTCCTAAATTTTAACTCACATTTTTCTGACTTTCAGTGCTGTGGAGCTCTGTGATATTCTCATACACATTCTGCATATTACTGTGAGTGTTATTGCACTGGCCTTCTGTGGTACGCTCATACACACCGCACATTACTGTGAAATTTATTGTTGTGGAGGTCTGTGATACGCTCATACACATTCTGCATATTACTGTATCAGTAATGTATAGTATCCTATAAACCTGGAAAGTGGTCAGCAGCTAACAAAGTTTGCCACGGGACCTTCTATGCTGTGGCGTAGCCTTAGCTGCAATGAGTGTTTAATGACTGCTGCAGCAGAGCGGTAGCAATCTGTAAGTCTGGAGGGGCATGATTGCTGATTAGCGTGTGGGTCAAAGTGGATTTTATCTTATTAAAACATTCAATTTTAACATGGTTCAAAGAAATAAAATTTGTAACACAGCAATGTACATCTGGGTGTAGCATTTTGTGGTTTGAGTTTATGTGGGCATGACCTACTGGCGGCAGGGCACAAGGGGGCCCCATTATCTTAAATTGCTCCTCTAGTTGTCAGTCCGCCCCTGATCCCCTGAATCTTATCCCTGTACAGCAGTGAGTGACCCCATAGCTCTACCTGTATTTTGCCAAATCCCTGGCTGCTATAATTTAATAATAATCTTTTTGAACATATTGTTACAGTGAGGATTGGGGCTCTATTTGCAGATTTTGTTTTTGTCTCTCCCGGGTGCTTGGATAGCCATAAAACAAAGGATTTTGTTTCTGCACAGATGACACACTAATCCTGCTTTAGAAAGGTGTTAAACCTGTATTTTGAGATGCTTATGAGTGCTTTTCAATGCATTACAATGTAAAGTCGAGATAACTCGAGTTTGGGTGTGAAGGGGTTAAGACACAGTTTCTTTGGCTCACACCTTCTTGGTTTTGCTTCTATCATTCAAGGAAATTATAAGTTAATTCCTTCACAACACTGAAGAGCTTTGCAAGTTGCTCCGACACCCCCTCTGCACAGAGAGACTGCGCGCCGTAAACAGGCATATGTGCATAGTTTGCCTGGAAAACTCTGGAGGACGCACTGTGGATGGAAAGTGGGATTGCTCTGTGTTTTATAAATTAGCAAAGGGTCAATATATTTTATACTTGTCCTGATGAAAGTTCCTAAGAGCATTAAACATAGAATCTCTGACAATTTTTAAAATGAAAAAACAAAGTTGAAATTTTAAAGACATCCAGTAGTGTTTCTACTAGGAGGGAGTATGGGTTTATGACTGAAAACAAGAATCGGACGTGTGGTTTACTGGAAGTCATTAGAGAAACAGAACTTTTGTACAATTATACTGCACCATGTAGGGTGCATAATACAGAGATATGGAGATACAGGAGTCCAAATGTGCCCTGTATCTCCTAAAATAGGATTGCAGCTCAGGGGGGGCAAATGTCTCCTGTGTCCCCCTGGAATCTGAAACTGTGTCAGGTGAAAAGGAGTAAATCACGACAGCATAAGAGTTCTGCAATAGGGAATAAAGCCAAAGGTGAATAAAATATAACAAAATGAAAACATGCGGAGTATCATTTTAGTCAGCTGAATGTTCAGTTTATTCCTTCCATTCTGCGATACAGAGTTCTTAAAAGCAAGGAGCTTACATAGGGTTAAAAAAAGATGTGCGTCCATCAAGTACAGCCTTCCACACATCGCCTACTGCTCTTGATCGAAAAGAAGGCAAAAAAAACCCCAGTCTGAAGTGTTCGCCTAATGGAACACACTGGGGAAAAAATTCCTTCTTGACCCCGAATGGCGGTCGGATTTCTCCTTGGATCCAGCAGATTTTACCTACATGTTATATATTATAACCCTTTATATTCTGTTTTTGGAGGAATTCATCCAGTCATTGCTTGAAAGTCTGTACAGACTCTGGCCCAGCCACCTATTAATGGATGTCTGTATTTAAGTCAGTTTTCTTTTCAGTTAGTCATCCCTTTCTGCCATCCAGTCAAAGTTCTTGAAAGCCTCTTGTTGTCTATCCGTCAGACTTGGCTTCTCTGGAGGTGTCAACACAGGAGCCTCGGATGTACAGCTGACTTCAAAATTTCTGGTGTCTTCTGGGCCATCAATGACTGGAACAAATGGAGGCTTTACATTCCTTGCCAACAGGTCAATCCAATTTAGCCCCTGTTAAAATAAAGATAAAAAGTTAATGGAAAATGAATTTACAAAACCATTAATATGCGTCAATACATCAATTAACAAATTAAAAGGTATTGTAAGGCAGGGATCTGGAAAACTTTCAAAAAAAAATTCTCTAAAAAAACAAAAACAGAGAGCAGTGACTAAACTGATTCTGAAACTAATGACACAGTTGAAATAGTAAAAAAGGCACAGACGTACTTTGAAGAAGAGGTGTTGTTTGACGTCTTCTGCGCCTCTCTCACTTGCCCCAAGGCGACGCTCTTCATTTCTATTCAAAAGCTGAAAAAGAAGAAAAAGAAAATGAGCATGCAATTTTTTATTGATAGGGTTTATTAACGTTTGCTTTAATTATGTCTTATTCTAGATATTAAACAAGTCCTAATGGTGTAGGAATTCATTGAGATCAACAACACATCTTCCAAATACCTGCCATCATCTCACACTTGATCCGCCAACCCACTCTCACATTTTATATTGGTTTATATATCTCTATATATATTGGCCAGGCTTTAGAGAACCAGGATAATTATCAAAAACATATGAATTATTGTGACAAAGAAACATACCATTGAATACCTAAATAGATGCATTACAGTGTGGGGCTTACTGCGAAATGTAAAAATGATGTAGAAACAATGGAAAGTTAGAACATTGATAAAGCAGCAAATTAAGAGAACTGTTGTAAATATAAATTTAACGTCATGGAACCTCCAATCCCAAGGTATATCTTGCCACCACAGGAAACACGAAAGAGGCTCCTCTGGCAGTTAAGAAATGCAAACTTTTTTTAGCAACAATTATAGTTAAAAAGATACAATCCAACACGTTTCATCTATGAATAGATTAGACTACATCAGGAATATAAAGTATATGATTCAGACTTCCCACGGTATTTAAAAAACATTTGCGCAGCAGATCTTCTGGAGAACGAGCCTGTCGAGATGTCACTTTTGGCATCAGGAAGATGCAATTCCAGACTTGCGCTCTGTGTGTTCATGGAGTGGAGCACATGGTGTCTGGCGGAACCGGGAGCAGAGGAAGATCTGCGGCACAATTGTTATTTAAATATCATGGGGGAGACTTAACAATTCATATACTATTTATTCTTGATGAAATCTAATCTATTCATAGACGAAATGTGTAGGATTTTGTCTTTTTACCAAATAAATTTTGTATTTCCTAACTACCGGAGGAGCCTCTCTTGGTGTTACCTGGGGCGGCAAGATATACAGGGTTTGAGGTCCTAGGAGTGTGTAGACATGCGAAATATCAACAGCTTATATATTTGATAATTATTTATTATTATTTGCCTTTTCTTAAATTATATCCTGTGAGTGCTACTCTAGGGGCCATCCTATTATGCGTTACATTATATACTACACCAGAATGTGTTTATGTTTGTAGATATACTCCCTGTAATTTTACTTACATATTTTGTGTTGTGACGCCTGCGGGAAAAGACTTTGATTAGGAGCTACAATGGTTATGGTATTTACTCCCTGAGTGTTGCATCACGTTTGTTTTTGGTATACACCCTTTGTTACTTGCCCATGTTCCATATCGGTTGTAAGCCATTATGTTTTCTTCAAAAATAGATGTCGAACTGCATTCCCATGTCTTTCAATTCCCTTTTAACCTTGATCTTAAAAGCAGCTCCATAGAAAGAAGCGTTTCTGCTGACAAGGCAAAATTGAACAATGTTTCTATGTAAAGGAGAACTTACAGACCATTTACACACTGTGTGAGATTGTGCTATATACCTATGTGTTTAATTCTCATTATCCATAAAGTTTCTTCTGGTGGATCAATTGCTTTTGGACAGAGCAGCAATCAGCATTCCCTATGCTTTTAATCAGAAGGATCTCACAAGCTCTAAATGCCCAATCTTCAGTGTAACACTATGAGTCTCTCTACTAGGATAGCAAAAAATTCAAATGAACTAAGCATATGTCGGCAACTTACTTCTTTCAGGATTGATGCAGCTCTCACGGTTAATGTGCGAGGGAATGCAATGTTGTAACTGACAATGTTCTTTTCCAGCTCCTCATCGTTATCACCTGGGATCGGATACTAAACAGGAAAAAACATATATAGAAAATATGAATTAAAAATAATTTTAGCTCTTAAATCTTTAGTATTGTAAGATATTTAACCCATTCATTTACTTGATCTTTCAAAAGAACCATAAAAGGCATTGCATTTCATTTGCAAATAGGCTCCTTAAAATGCCCCTAAAATTATAGTTTATCAGATATGATATCTAATCCATCGAAGTGCTGGAACCTCTACGTCTCCTTGGAAACGTATGTCAGTCCCAAAAGTTTAACCGCATTGGTTCAGCATAGGGAACCCTCTGTCTTTAAATACAATATACATTCTCTAAATGCACTGTAATCATAATATAATACAGTTAGATTGTGTGTGTTTCTGTTTGTGTAGATGTCTGTGTGTTATGATAGGGTTATGAGGTAATGCAAGGAATAATCCATAAAATCATTGGTTCCTACCAGTGATTTTTTTAGAACACCACTTGATAATGCAGAAATTAGAAAATATTTTGTTGCATTTTACACAATATTGTTGTTGATTGTTTAATTACTCCTTATATAGCATATTTATGTATAAACAAGGGAAAAAATGTAATCTGCGCCTATTCCTATCATACCGTGTGAAACAAAACACAATTAGAGGCTTTGGTTTCTATTAACGGCCATTAATAGAAACCAAAGCCTCTAATTGTGTTTTATTTTACACAGTATAATGGGAATAAGCGCAGATGACATTTTTCTCCTTGTTATGTCTTATACATTTTGCTGGGCTAGGTACATTTGGTGGTTTCAGCCGTCCCATCGAGGAATATGTGCAACCCCACCCTTCCTGTACTTTATATACAAACAAACTTTGCATAAATACACTTTTTCTAGATTCAGAAAATATAATCTATTTTGTCATTCTTAAAGATTTATGCATCCTGTGCCATAATAGCCATTGTTTATTATTTATCTTGTTCTGTTTGAAGAAGGATTAACCCAGGTCTGGTTGCCACCTCACGTCATTTAGTGATATACCTATATCTAAAATGCTCCCTCTTTCTTTTATTCAACAGATTGTCCGAATTATAAATGCAAAAGCGAAAGGTTTAAAGAACAAAAAACATAATGAGAGATTAGGCTTACGTATCCAAGTATCATGTTGTACAGCAGGACCCCGAGGCTCCACCAGTCCACTGCTCTGGTGTAGGGTTTGTCCTTTATGATTTCGGGGGCCATGTATTCAAGAGTACCACAGAAACTCTTGGTACGGTCTCCAAATCCAATTCCTTAGATGCAAACAATAATTAAGATTATATAAGTTAAAAAGTAAGTCAATCATTTCTTTAACAAATTTATTTTATTATGTAAATATTTCAGTAATAAATATATATGTGTGTGTGTGTTTATTTGTTTGTGTGTATGCGTGTTTTTAATGATTCTTAAGTTACTTGTTTTACAAAAATGATATCTTTCCTCTATTGACATGGATTATATCAGATATAAAACTATATTTACCTTGTTTACTGAGCCCAAAGTCAGCAATTTTTGCGAACCCCTCCTGGTCTAAGACAATATTGTTCAGCTTAAGATCTCTGGAGTTAAAATAAGATAAAAGCTCGTTATTTGTTAATGTTACGAGATGTCTGTAGATTTTACCTTTTTTTTACAGAAATGAAAAATCATGGTGTAAAACCTGTTACAAGTAATATTCCCTGGCTACAGTAAACCCTCACACCCTTGGAATAGTTAATGGTTTTGCTTACCTGTGTATTATCTTATTCTGGTGCAGATGTTCCAGGGCAAGGACAACACAGGATGCATAAAAGCTAGCTCTGGGCAGTGGAAATTTTCCAGAGGCATTCATGAGGTTGGTCCATAGGTCTCCACCAGCAGCATACTCCATCACAAAGCAAGTGTGATCTTTGCTTTGGAAAGTTGCAAATAAATTGACCAGGAAAGGATGGTGTTCCTGGCTCGCTACTTGGTAAAGACTTCTTTCATACATAAGGCTGGAAAACAGAAACAAATAGAAACCGATTTACTATCATTTCTATTTAAATTAGAGATGGTAAAGACAAAACCCGTTACTATCTCTTTATGCCTTTTATTACAGAGGCTATTTAATTTTAGTTTTGAGTGTAAGAAATGGTGAATTAAAAGCCAATGGGCCATATTACCTCCTTAACGCTAGCCCGAGCGCTCACGTAAATGAGAGTTTGTGCTTGGTTAATTGAGGTGATAGTTTGCCGCATAGATCACGTCACGATCGCTATCGTGTTAAAATAATACATTCGCGAAACAGCATATGCACTTTATAGTGCGAGCTTACTGTACTTTTGTCACGGATCCCCCTGATACTAGAGTGGTGGTCCCTATACGCAGGACACTCTCTACCCTTCCGATCCTTAGAGTGGTCGGCACGACTAGACAGACTACAAGAATGGCAGTACAGAGCACGTACAAGAGAGACGTCACGGATCCCTCTGCTTTATCTGACTAGTGGTTTCTAGACACAGAACAGTCTCTACCCTTCCGATCCTTAGAGTGGTCGGCACGACTAGACAGACACAGAATGATACACAAGAAATCAGAATAATTAGCTCTTCCCAAGACCCTAACAACACAAGGGGTAGTCTGATGTGTGCTTAGGGTGCCACACAGACTGACCTCAATACCAGAATTAGAAGAGTTGATGCCAATACCAGGGGTTATGCACAGAATGGTTCGTTCGCCAATGCCAGGGATCATACACAGAGTGGTTCGTTCGCCAATGCCAGGGGTCATACACAGAATGGTATTTTGCCAATGCCAAGGGGTCAATACACAGAATAGTCGTTTGCCAATGCCAAGGGGTCAATACACAGAATAGTCGTTTGCCAATGCCAAGGGGTCAATACACAGAATAGTCGTTTGCCAATGCCAAGGGTTCAATACACAGAATAGTCGTTTGCCAATGCCAAGGGGTCAATACACAGAATAGTCGTTTGCCAATGCCAAGGGGTCAATACACAGAATAGTTGTTTGCCAAATATACAAGAGCGCTGCGGGAAGTAACTACCACGTCAGGGCACCGGCATTTCTGAGAGCCTGGGCTTTAAACCCGGCGGGTCCGCGTCAGCCCGCCAGGCCCCGCCCCCGGCTTCCCCACGTGTGCGGAAGCGACCGCAATATCATTCGGCGCCTGGCCAGCGAGCAGCGAGGAAGCTGCTGCCAGGCGCCGGGGTGCGGGGGCCACCGTGACAGAACCCCCCTCTACGGGCGGCCACTGGACGACCCCCAGGGGCGTGGGGATGAGCCAAATAGAAAGCCCTCACCAGCCGAGGAGCATGAACCTCAGTAGCCGGAAGCCAAGAGCGATCCTCTGGGCCGTAGCCCACCCAGTCAACCAAGTACTGAAGGACCCCCCTAGAAACCCTGGCGTCCAGAATGGCCTCAACTTCAAACTCCTCCTCGCCCTCCACAGAGACCGGAGGAGGGGGGACACGGGCCCTGGTGTACCGATTACACAAAAGTGGTTTCAAAAGGCTCACGTGAAACACATTGTGTATCTTGATATGGGAGGGCAGAGCCAGAGCATAGGAGACCGGATTGATTCGCCGCAGAACCTTATAGGGGCCTATGTACCTGGGTGCCAGTTTCATGGAGGGTACTAAAAGCTTAATGTTCCGTGAAGAAAGCCAAACCCTGTCCCCAACTTGATACACGGGTGCCGGCCTCCTGTGTCTGTCGGCTTTGATCTTCTGGGTAACACTACTATCCTCCAGTGCCCGTTTAACCCTTCCCCAGGTTTCTTTCAATGACACTAAATGCTCATCCAGAGCAGGAATCGCGGTATCAGGAAACGTAGCAGGGAGCACGGGAGGATCAAAACCGTAAACAGTGAAGAAGGGGGAACGTCCTGTGGCTTCGCTTACTGCACTGTTCAAGGCATACTCTGCCCACGGTATCAGGTCTGACCAGTTATCTTGTCGTTCGGATATAAAGCACCTGAGATATTTTTCTATATTTTGGTTGGCTCGTTCCGCCGCCCCGTTGGTCTGGGGGTGATAGGCCGAAGAGAAGGATAGGTCTATCCCCACACTCTTGCAAAACCCTTTCCAGAATCTGGAGACGAATTGGGTCCCCCTATCCGAGACAATCCCAAGAGGAATACCGTGTAAGCGGACCACATTGGAAACAAAAATGGGCACCAGTTCGGCTGCCGAAGGAAGTTTCCGAAGACGAACATAGTGACCCATTTTGGAGAATCGATCTATGACCGTGAGTATTACAGTATTCCCTCTAGACTCAGGTAACTCTACTATAAAATCCATAGCTAAATGCGACCATGGTCGTTCGGGGATTGGCAGAGGCTGGAGTAAACCAATAGGCGCTGTTTTGGGACTTTTATGTCTTGTGCACACTTCACACACGGTTATGTAATCTTTAACGTCACGGCGCACCGTGGGCCACCAAAGGAGTTTACGTATACTAGACACTGTTTTGGTGATCCCCATGTGCCCAGAGATTTTGTTATCATGATACAGTTTTAATACCTCTTCCCTTTCGTTCTCAGGTACAAAGAGTTTCGCAGGAGGTCTCCCCCCAGGAGCTGTGCCCTGGGCGGTCTGCAATCTTAACATTAGAGGAGACGAGACACTAATCGTGGTAAGTGCTATAATCCTTTCCTGGGGTACAATGGGATGTTGATCTTGGATGTTATGTTCGTATGACTCGTACTGTCTTGACAATGCGTCTGCTTTAATGTTTTTCGACCCAGGTCTGTATGTGAGGACGAAATTAAAGCTGGAAAGAAACAATGACCATCTCGCTTGCCTGGCATTCAACCGTTTAGCGTCTCCAATGTACGTGAGATTCTTATGATCGGTTATGATGACAATGGGGTCCCTAGACCCCTCTAATAAGTATCTCCATTCCGTCAAGGCTGCAATAACGGCTAACAATTCTCTGTTTCCGATATCATAGTTCCTCTCTGCCGGGGACAACTTTCGGGAATAGAAGCCGCATGGATGCAAGGGCTTGTCGGGTGCCTCCCTTTGGGACAAGACTGCACCAAGACCTAGCTCGGAGGCGTCAACTTCAACCTGGAAAGGCAGAGCCGGATCAGGATGTCGGAGAACAGGGGCAGTGGTGAAAGCCTGTTTAAGTGCCTCAAAGGCTTGACTGGCCTGGGGAGTCCACTTCTGATTCACCACCCCCTTTTTAGTCATAGCCGTGAGGGGAGCTATCAAGGCCGAAAATTTTTTAATGAACCTCCGGTAGTAGTTAGTAAACCCCAAAAACCTCTGGATGGCTTTAAGCCCTTGGGGTAAAGGCCAGTCAAGAATCGCTGAGAGTTTTTTAGGATCCATTTGGAAACCTTCAGGGGTTATTATATACCCAAGGAAGTGCACTGTCTCTATGTCGAATAAGCATTTCTCTAGCTTACAATATAACCCAGCCCTCAATAGTCTCTTCAACACTTGTCTCACGTGGGCGTGATGAGTCTCCTTATCAGGAGAGTATATCAGGATGTCGTCCAGATATACTATAACGAACGTTTGCAGAAAATCCCTTAGGGTGTCGTTTATGAGGTCCTGGAAAACGGCTGGCGCATTGCATAACCCAAAGGGCATCACCAGGTATTCATAATGCCCGCTACGTGTATTAAATGCCGTTTTCCATTCGTGCCCCTTCTTAACCCTGACCAGGTTGTACGCTCCGCGTAAATCAAGTTTCGTATAAATACGGGCCCCTTTTAAACGGTCAAACAATTCTGTTATAAGAGGTATCGGGTATGCATTTCTTATGGTAATCCTATTTAAACCTCTATAATCGATGCAAGGTCGCAGGTCACCCTCTTTTTTGGAAACGAAAAAGAAACCTGCTCCTGCTGGAGAGGAGGATCGTCTGATGAATCCTCGCTCTAGATTCTCCCTTATATATTCCTCCATAATGTCATTTTCCCTTTGAGACAAGGGGTATACGTGTCCTCTAGGAGGCATAGTACCAGGGAGTAACTCTATAGCACAGTCATAAGGACGATGCGGTGGTAGGACCTCAGTCCTGGTTTTAGAGAACACCTCCTTTAGCGCCATATAACATTCTGGGACTTCAGTGGACAAAGGAGGTGCTGTGGCAATGTTGAGCCTACCAATCACATTAACCCTGCCCAGGCACTTTGACTGGCAACTAGGACCCCAACACATTATATCTCGCTGGGCCCAGTCAATCACCGGGTTATGTTCTGTCAACCATGGGAACCCTAGAACGACAGGACATGAGGGAGAGTCGATAACCTGGAATCGTATGGTTTCACAGTGCAGAACTCCTGTAGTCATGCACACATCGATAGTGTCGTGTGTGATATGGGGACATGACAGGGGTTTCCCGTCTATGGCTTCTACCATAAGAGGCCTCTCCTTTAGAACCAGAGGTAAGAGGTGGTTGGCAGCAAAACATCTATCCATAAAATTACCTGAGGCTCCAGAGTCTAGGAATGCCTCAGTCTCGAGGTGAACCCCCTCCCAGGTGAGGGAGATGGGTAACAGAATCCGAGTTTTTTTTTTTTCATCTTCCACAAAGGAGGCATACAGAGAACCAATAACCTGGGTATTACTTGTCTTTTGACCTGATTTGCCACTCTCACCCCTGCTACCCCTGGGTCTCTGAGGACATTGAAGGCGGAAATGATCTGCCCCGGCACAATAAAAACAGAGCCCCCTTTCTCTCCGGTGAGCTCTCTCTGCCTCTGAAATACCCGTTTTACCTATCTGCATAGGTTCAATGGCCGGTACATCGGTCTTAACGGTCTCCAGGTTACCTGATGCAGTGGTATGCCTGGGTACTAAGGGTAAAGGAGGTAGGACCCTTCTGGGTCTGTCTCTGGTGTGTCTCCTTTCCCTGATTTGATCGTCCATGGCGATGCAGAAATCAACTAAATGATCCAGATGTTCTGGTAATTTTAGGGGAGCCAATTCAAACATAAACGCCTCGTTCAGACCTTCGGTAAAGGCCAGGGTTAAAACGTCGTTCGGCCAGTGTACCTCAGAAGACAAAGTCTTAAATTCTATGGCATAGTCGGAAACCCTCCTATTACCTTGTTTGATGTGAAACAGGGATCTACCCGCATTGGTAGCCCGTCTAGAGGGATCAAAAGTACGCTTTAACTCGGAGGTAAAACCCTCATAGTCGTATATGATGGGTTTCTTGTTTTCCCACAAGGGCGTGGCCCATAATAAAGCTTTTTCGGTCAAGTGATTAATCAGATAGCCTACTTTGGCTTTATCAGACATACAGGACCCGGGATTGTTTTCGAATAAGATCTCGAGTTGGGTCAGAAAGCCCCGGCATAAGTTCGGTGTTCCGTCATAACGTACGGGTGCTTTCATACTGAGCCTACAACCCTCGAGAGCGGCCGAACTGACCCTAGGCACTACTGGGTCTGGCGGGCTTGCAGTACCAGAACTGGATCGGTTTAGCAGGGTTTGCAGGGCAAGAGCAATCTGGTCCATTCTATGGTCCTGCTCTTCTTGTCTGGCTGCAATACGTGTCAACTGATTAGAGAGGTCTGCGGGATCCATGGCCCTGACGTAATGTCACGGATCCCCCTGATACTAGAGTGGTGGTCCCTATACGCAGGACACTCTCTACCCTTCCGATCCTTAGAGTGGTCGGCACGACTAGACAGACTACAAGAATGGCAGTACAGAGCACGTACAAGAGAGACGTCACGGATCCCTCTGCTTTATCTGACTAGTGGTTTCTAGACACAGAACAGTCTCTACCCTTCCGATCCTTAGAGTGGTCGGCACGACTAGACAGACACAGAATGATACACAAGAAATCAGAATAATTAGCTCTTCCCAAGACCCTAACAACACAAGGGGTAGTCTGATGTGTGCTTAGGGTGCCACACAGACTGACCTCAATACCAGAATTAGAAGAGTTGATGCCAATACCAGGGGTTATGCACAGAATGGTTCGTTCGCCAATGCCAGGGATCATACACAGAGTGGTTCGTTCGCCAATGCCAGGGGTCATACACAGAATGGTATTTTGCCAATGCCAAGGGGTCAATACACAGAATAGTCGTTTGCCAATGCCAAGGGGTCAATACACAGAATAGTCGTTTGCCAATGCCAAGGGGTCAATACACAGAATAGTCGTTTGCCAATGCCAAGGGTTCAATACACAGAATAGTCGTTTGCCAATGCCAAGGGGTCAATACACAGAATAGTCGTTTGCCAATGCCAAGGGGTCAATACACAGAATAGTTGTTTGCCAAATATACAAGAGCGCTGCGGGAAGTAACTACCACGTCAGGGCACCGGCATTTCTGAGAGCCTGGGCTTTAAACCCGGCGGGTCCGCGTCAGCCCGCCAGGCCCCGCCCCCCGGCTTCCCCACGTGTGCGGAAGCGACCGCAATATCATTCGGCGCCTGGCCAGCGAGCAGCGAGGAAGCTGCTGCCAGGCGCCGGGGTGCGGGGGCCACCGTGACAACTTTGCTCTACCTATGCTTAACATGCTCAGCGCCTGCCCTGTAATCTACTGGTAAAACAGAGACACAAAGGCTAGATTAGAGCTGATAGGGCCAAATGTGTTTTTGTGAAAGTACAGTGATATTGGTTAATTTTTCATTATTTTTGAGCGGATTGAGGACATACAGAGCTAACAACAATACAAGTTTAATTCTAAATTGGCTTTTCTTACTGACCTCTTCACTTCGTTTGATTTAATTAACTGTGCTTTCTGCATCGCCTT